>JAXRKP010001103.1:80000-107500 GCA_037039925.1 Doris montereyensis | reverse complement strand
TGTTTTTGAGTAAAATCTACCACTACCTATGTTTTTGAGTGAAATCTACCCCTATCTACGTTTCCGAGTAAATCTACCCCTATCTACGTTTTTGAGTAAAATCTGCCCCTATCTAGGTTTTCGAGTAAAATCTACCCCCTATCTACGTTTTCAAGTAAAATCTACCCCTTACCTACGTTTTTGGGTGAAATCTGCTCCTACTTACGTTTGTGAGTGAAATCTACCCCTACCTATGTTTTTGAGTAAAATCTACCCCTACCTACGTTTTTTTTAGTAGTAAAATCTGCCCCTACCTACGTTTTAGAATAAAATCTACCCCTTACCTACGTTTTGGGGTGAAATCTGCCCCTACCTATGTTTGTGAGTGAAATCTACCACTAGTTACGTTTTTTTAGTAAAATCTACCACTACCTAAATTTGTGAGCAAACTCTTCACCTACCTACATTTGTGAAAAAATCTCGGCTACCTACATTTTTTAGTAAAATCTACCCCTACCTAGGTTTGTGAATAAAATCTACCCCTACCTACGTTTGTGAATAAAATCTACCCCTACCTACGTTTGTGAATAAAATCTACCCCTACCTACGTTTGTGAATAAAATCTACCCCTACCTACGTTTGTGAATAAAATCTACCCCTACCTACGTTTGTGAATAAAATCTACCCCTACCTACGTTTGTGAATAAAATCGACCCCTACCTACGTTTATGAATAAAATCTACCCCTACCTACCTTTTGAGCAGAATTTACTCCTGCCTAAGTTTTTGGGTAAAATCTACCTTACTTACGTATTGTCAGTAAACATTTGACTACATTTTTTAATAAAATCTACTCCTACCTGCGTTTATGACTATGTTTGTGAGAAAAAAATCTACCCCTACCTACGTTTCTGAATAAAATCTACCCTACCTACGTTTCTGAATAAAATCTACCCTACCTACGTTTCTGAATAAAAATCTACCCCTATCTACGTTTCTGAATAAAATCTACCCCTACATACGTTTCTGAATAACATCTACCCCTACCTACGTTTCTGAATAAAATCTACCCCTACCTACGTTTCTGAATAAAATCTACCTCTACCTACGGTTCTGAATAAAATCTACCCCTACCTGCGTTTTTAACTCCATTTTTGAGTAACATCTACCCCTACCTAGGTTTGTAAATAAAATCTACCCCTACGTTTGAGTAAAATCTACCCCTACCTAGGTTTGTGAATAAATCTACCCCTACCTAGGTTTGTGAATAAAATCTACCCCTACCTAGGTTTGTGAATAAAATCTACCACTACCTAGGTTTGTAAATAAATCTACCCCTACCTAGGTTTGTAAATAAAATCTACCCCTACCTAGGTTTGTGAATAAAATCTACCCATACCTAGGTTTGTGAATAAAATCTACCCCTACCTAGGTTTGTGAATAAAATCTACCACTACCTAGGTTTGTGAATAAATCGACCACTACCTAGGTTGGTGAAAAAAAAACTACCCCTACCTAGGTTGGTGAATAAAATCTACCACTCCCTACAATTGTCAGTAAATCTTTAACTACCTACGTTTATGAGTAATATCTACCACTCTTTACCTACCTCCCTAGGTTTATGAGTAAAATCTACCACTACCTACGTTTATGAGTAAAATCTACCACTACCTACGTTTATGAGTAAAATCTACTACCCCTACCCCTACCTAAGTTTTTGAGGAAAATCTTCCCCATACCTAAATTTTTGAGTAAAATCTACCCTACCTACATTTTTGAATAAAAGCTAAAAAAAAATAAAACACGACATTCGGATGAAAGGCCGACACCTAGCCCCATTTTTCACATTTACAATACATGTACATTTTGTTTTTCTCCCTTTGCTCGGTCACTAGTTCAAATCTGACTGGTACTAAAAAAAAAATTGTCAGTTTATTTCCCTTCCCCTGTTGTTTAATTTGTTTAATTGAAATTTGCCAGTCCACCATTGCGGTGATCTCGGGGTGAATTAAGAGGAAACAACATTGCCCTTTTTTCCCGTCTTTGTCTCTATGGGGTTTGCTTATCTTATCGCATAATACGAAGGAGCCACAGTGGAGTGAAGTCAAAGGCGAAATATGACAATAAGTGACAACTCCACTAATAAAGACAGAGCAAACACGTGACGTTTCGGGTATAACCCTTCGTCAGACAACAAACGAGAAATATTTAGAATCTAGATCTAAGTAATACCTCCGGCATCACACAATGTGATGTCAGAATAAAAAACATAAAGGAGAAAGAAAGAAAGAAAAAGACAGTGATGTTAAGAAACGTAGCAGTGGAGGGGGGGGTGTGTGAAAAAGAGCGAAAGTGGAAGGTTCAGATCTAGAATGAAATAAATATGAAAATAAAGTAAGTAATAAAAGGTGAGAAAAACTACCCCTAGAGAGAGAGAGAGAGAATAAAATCTAGAGAGAGAGAGACAATTGTCAGTAAAATCTACCACTACCTACGAGAGATGAGTAATATCTACCACCTACGTGTTAAAAGAAAACAGGCAGGGGAGAAAGAAAGGGAGAGAGAGACGTGAGAACGAAAAAATAGGATAAATGTAAGACTAGATCTATATCTCACTGGGTCTAGAAGAAGAAATGATAGGATAAATGTAAATTAGATCTATATCTCTGGGTCTAGAATGAAGAAATGATAGATAATGAATGAAAGCACTATAAATCAAGACAAAAATTTGTACTGAAGGTGCGAAAATATAAATTACAAATTTATCGTGTAATAAGGGTGGAGAGTAAAATCTTATCTGAAATTTCACATCGATAAATTTGTATTTATAAATTTTTGAGTAAAATCTACCCCTACCTACATTTTTGAATAAAAGCTGAAAAAAAAAAAAAATAAAACACGACATTCGGATGAAAGGCCGACACCTAGCCCCATTTTCACATTTACAATACATGTACATTTTGTTTTTCTCCTTTCGGCTCGGTCACTAGTTCAAATCTGACTGGTACTAAAAAAAATTGTCTCTTTATTCCTCTTCCCTGTTGTTTAATTTGTTCTCTCTCTCTAATCCTTCTCACCTTTTAGTCCACCATTTTCATATGATCATTCGGGTGAATTAATTTCGAAACAGCTACGTTTCTTAACATCACTGTCTTTTTCTTTCTTTCTTTCTCCTTATGTTTTTTGCTTATCTTATCGCATCTACATCACATTTGTGATGCGTTTGATCTAGATTCTAAATATTTCTCGTTTGTTGTCTGACGGGTTATACCCAGAAACGTCACGTGTTTGCTCTGTCTTTATTAGTGGAGTTGTCACTTGTGTCATATTTCGCCTTATCTTATCGCATTAACATTAACACTTTTGGAGTTCAAGTAAAATATGAAGAAGAAGAAGAAGAAGAAGAAGAAGAAGAAGAAGAAGAAGAAGAAGAAGAAGAAGAAGAAGAAGAAGAAGAAGAAGAAGAAGAAAAGAAGAAGAAGAGAAGAAGAAGAAGAAGAAGAAGAAGAAGAAGAAGAAGAAGAAGAAGAAGTAGCAATAGTGCCCGCCAACCACCCCCCTTCCCACACACAAAAACAACAAAAAGATGCTGAGATTTTAACATATATACATGAATCATGAATAAATAAATGAGAAAGACAGGATGAAAAGAGGGAAAAAAGAAAAACTATTATTTTTAAATGAAATATAGATAAGATATTTTAAAAACTTTGGTTATTCGGTTTTTACTAATCATCCCTTTACTACAGCAGCACAAACTGGGTTTGGCACAAATTGTGATGACACAAAAGAAATAGAAAAAAAAGAAAGCCAAAACAATCTATTAAAAAAACTCCCCTCTCCCTCCCTCCCTCCCTCCCCCTCCCTCCTCTCTCTCTCTCTCTCTCTCTCTCTCTCTCTCTCTCTCTCTCTCTCTCTCTCTCTCTCTCTCTCTCTCTCTCTCTCTATCTATATCTCTCTCTCTGTATGTCTGTCTCTATCTCTCTGCCTGTCATTGTCTCTCTATTTAACATTTCCTTGCCGTCTCAGACTCGTCTCTCTTTGCTTCAATAATATGTAAGTCAGAAATCTGTAAAATTCTTCTCGCTCTATGCAATTTAACACTTGAACTCATTGTGAATATACCCTATTTGTTTGTTTCACTGAAATTTATCCCTACCACTAGGGGGTGATCTCATGCTGAGTTCAGAGGAAACAGCAAGATAAAAAAGATAAGTGAAAGGAAAGAAGTAGTACCTACCACTACCATTAGCGCCCGGGCAATACCAGACTGACATACACACCGAAAGATACAGACAGACAGACATCTATACAGACAGACACACATGGCTAGATTGATCCGATAGATGGATGGATAGACAGGTGAGTAGATAGAAGTAGATCGATATTTGAAAAGATACAGAAATGCAAGAAGACAAATGGACAAAGACTCAGACAGACATACACAATGATAGACATATTTACAGATAGATAGATAAATAGATAGACAGACAGATATATAAATATATAGATAGACAGACAGATGGGTGGATAGATAGGAAGATAGACAGATTGATACAGAAAGATAAACAAATACAGATGTAAGATGATTTGAGAAATGAATTGAAACAAATTGTTACTTTCTCACATTGATATCATGTGATCAAAACTGGCTTCTACGAAAATGTTCAGAGTTTGTATTCATGCTTTTTTTTATTATTGCAAATCGCAAATCTGAGAATTGTGAATGTAAAGTAAACATAAGATTTTCATAATATTGTCTCCACTTGGAATAAAGTAATACACACATATATTATAACTATAAAGCAGAACGTCTCAACTTTGATCGCTTATAACTCAGGAATTACTGCACCCACAAATCCATATTTCGCATGTCATGTAGCCTGCTTTAGGTTCCTAGCAATTAAACTCTTGGATCAAATCGGTTTTTAATTGATTAGAAAAGGATTGTTGTGCTTGCGATCAACAAACCTTTTCATTGCTACTAGGTCCAACTTCTCGATTTCCGGTCATAACAATAAAAAGTGTGCGAAACTTCAGTATCGAGAATTAATTTGATCTAATAGTCGTACTTGATATCACCTGTAACCCATACAGTGGTTTCTGAGTTAACCACAGTCAAAGTACAAGAGACCAAGCCTTAAAATTCGTCGTTGTCCGACTCTAACCTTGTAAGCGCCAAATATGGTCAACAAATATTTTTGTTTCAGGTGCATGGGAATGTCGTCGTCCACCTATATAACTAACCATGACTATATATGGCATCATTTTGACGCGAAAATGCCATGTGATCTAAATGAACTTGACGAAATCGCATCAAAACATGATGCGCTATCCATGCTTTCGCCAATGAAAGGGGAGAAGAAGACAATACTATACCTTTGTCGCATTTCTGGCTGGGTTGTTTGGATCATCTGTTAGTCAGTCGGTAAATTAAATTTATCTTTTTCATAATAAAGGCATTATGACCATTTATAAAAAATACAATTACAGTTTTAAGACAATTTTATTAAGTCAAAAGGCGTATGCACGTTTATCGCCGTCAATAACAATGATAAACGCATCGTGGCGTTTGTAATAACAGGGCAGCATGACACGAGTCCGACCCTGTCATTGAAATGGTACAAGCGCGAATAGGGCTCGACGTTTGCCCATACTTTACTATACTAAGATGTTTTTTAAGATTGTTTTTTGTATCGATATCAGGCTAATAAAGTACGTTTCTACTTAATATAGCTGGTTTTCAAAAGACTAGAAATACGTTAGTTTCACAGAGACTAATTCAGTGTTTTCACAGTAATTTGCTAACATTTAAATATTTATTCTTCCTATAAACGTTCAGAAATTTTAAGTCTAATTGAAAATATAAACAAACCTGGTGTTAGTATCGTATGTATAATGTTTGACAATTATTTTCAATAGATGTATTTGATCACCTGTAATTTTCGGCATCCATCTGAATCTACCTTACTACATTACTGCTTCTACTGTCACAGAAAGTGACGACATTGATAAGGTAATAACTATCTTAATTATAGATGTCATCTTTTAGTAGTCATTAGTCTACTTCCTAATCACTATACTAAAGTTGTTTGATAACCAAATGAATAATAATTATAACTATTCTATTATATTCACATGAAGCTGCTTTGCCTCGTTCTCGTATATACCGGACTAAGCTTTTACACTGTTGTGATACCTGTCGCAAAGCTTTTTGGTCTTTTTGTTAAAGTAAAAGATGATGACGGCAATGATGATGATGAATGATGATGATGATGATGATGATGACGATGATGATGATGATGAATTTTAATTATGATACTTGTAATTGGATTTAGGCAATGGCGAACGATTGATTCAATAATGAAAGATTGTTCTTGACTTTGATCACTTGCTTTGTAACTTAAACCCGTTACCTTTTCCCTTTCTTAAACAGACTATGAATCCCCTCAGCAGAAGTATGAAAATGGTACAGCTTGCACAAGAAAAGGGTCGGGGTATGGGCCAATGATCACGCAAGAATGCCCCAGAATCACCTGAACTTAATCAGAATCAGAGATACCTTACTACAACACCAATCGGGAGAAATGAGGGAAAATCCGAAACAGACGTTAATACTAACAGTGATATTTCTTTCTCCGAATTTGTTTCCTTAAGCGATGCCCATAACATTCTTGACGACGGAGATGACAATGTCTATAACATTCTGACGAGGGATGACGATGTCTATAACATTCTGACGAGGGATGACGATGTCCATAACATTCTGACGAGGATTACGATGTCTATAACATTCTGACGAGGAGATGACGATGTCCATAACATTCTGACGAGAGAGATGACGATGTCTATAACATTCTGATGAGGATGACAATGTCCATAACATTCTGACAAGGAGATGACGATGCCCATAACATTCTGACGAAGACAAGATGATGATGTCCATAACATTCTGACGAGGGATGATGATGTCCATAACATTCTGACGCGAAGGGATGACGATGATGATGTCCATAACATTCTGACAAGGGATGACGATGTCCATAACATTCTGACGAGGGATAACGATGTCTATAACATTCTGATGACGGGATAACGATGTCCATAACATTCTGACAAGGGATGACGATGTCCATAACATTCTGACAAGGGATAACGATGTCCATAACATTCTGACGAGGGATGACGATGTCCATAACATTCTGACAAGGGATGACGATGTCCATAACATTCTGATGAGGGATGACATGTCCATAACATTCTGACATTCCATATGAGGAGATGACGATGTCCATAACATTCTGATGAGGATGACGATGTCCATAACATTCTGACAAGGGATGACGATGTCCATAACATTCTGACGAGGGATGACGATGTCCATAACATTCTGATGAGGGATGACGATGTCCATAACATTCTGACGAGGGATGACGATGTCCATAACATTCTGATGAGGGATGACGATGTCCATAACATTCTGACAAGGATGACGATGTCCATAACATTCTGATAGGGACGATTCCATAACATTCTGACGAGGAGATGACGATGTCCATAACATTCTGACGACGGTGTCCATAACATTCTGATGAGGGATGACGATGTCCATAACATTCTGATGAGGGATGACGATGTCCATAACATTCTGACAAGGGATGACGATGTCCATAACATTCTGATTCTGACGATGTCCATAACATTCTGATGGGATGACGATGTCCATAACATTCTGACAAGGGATACGATGTCCATAACATTCTGACAGGATGACGATGTCTGACATTCTGACAAGTGATGACGATGTCCATAAGGTCCATCATTCTGACAAGGGATGACGATGTCCATAACATTCTGATGAGGGATCTGTCCATAATTCCACCTTTAGACCCATGTTTTCTGATGAGGGATGAGTGTCCATCATTCTGATGAGATCTGACAGAATTCTGACAATGATCGATGTCAACATTAGAAGGGATGACGATGTCCAGAAACTGTTCCTCAGGAGGGAACGATGTCCATAACATTCTGATGAGGGATGACGATGTCCATAACATTCTGATGACGTGACGATGTCCATAACATTCTGATGAGAATGACGATGTCCATAACATTCTGACTGAAACGATGTCCATTCTTCTGATGAGGATGACGATGTCCATAACATTCACGAGAGATGACGATGTCCATAATTGACGATGTCGATGAACTTATTCTGACGTGTTACTTATACAACATTAGAAGGTTTTAATTCCTCCTATTAAAGACATTCTGACCTGTGGAAATGAGGTCACTGAAACTGTTTTAGCTCAGGGGATATTTCCATCTTTAGATCCAATTTCTAGTAATGTTTCAGCACAGGTCTGACAGAATTAGGCAATGATCAACTTAGGGAAAACAACTGAAAGTGAAAGAAATGAGGACGGAGATGACATAGCAGTGGAAGACAGATCCGAAAAATCAAGAAAAAAGCGAAACCATGCAGATAGCAGTTGTACCTGGAAGGAAATGTAAATAAATATAAAAGAGCTAAGGGGGAGACTTACATTGGAAGAAAGTACAAGAAAGGGTCCTCAAAATACGTACTCATTGAGAAGCAGGGAAAGACAATAGGAGAGAGGTGCAACTGCAAAACTGTTGGGGTTCAGTGTTCCGAAATCACCGAAGATATGAGGAACAGCATTCACAAGGATGTGTGGTCTATGTCTTGGCAACAGAAAGAGGTTTTGGTCAAATCGTGGGTGCACAGGAATGAAGTTGGGAGGCACCGTGTCGAGCAGTCTGAATCCAGCCGGCAAAATACACTGACATATAATCTGAATGTTAGAAATGGTCTGATCAAGGTATGCAAGAAGATGTTCCTGAGCACTACCGGAATCACCCAACATTATATCAGGGCCAATGTTTTAAACACAGGACAAACACTAATAACCAATCTGCAGAAAGAAGACACGTGACATCAACAAACAGGACAGATGTCAAGCAGTTTCTGAATTCCCTGCCAACGATGCCTTCCCATTACTGTAGGAAGAGCTCATCTAAGATATATTTGGAACCGGTGTTCAACAGCAAGGCTGAGGTATATAAAGCATACACAGACTGGTGCAAAAATAAAGATCTCACCTCTGCATCAAGACAAGTGTTTGTCGATGAGTTTGATTCTGGCAACTTTTCCCTGTTCCAACCAAGAAAGGATCAGTGTGACATTTGCGTTTGGTACAGTGAGGGGAATGTAGATGAAGCAACTTACGTGCTGCATAAGTTGCGGAAAGGTCAAGCCCAGAAAGCCAAAGAAGAAGACAAAACGAGAGCGGCAGAAAGTGGTGGAAAAGTCAAAATGGTAAGTATGGATCTTCAGGCAGTCTTGCTAGCTCCTTCATTGAAGGCGTCAGCGCTTTACTATAGAACAAAGTTGACTGTACACAATTTTACAATTTTTGACTGCACAACAAAAGATGTTTGTTGTTATGTCTGGCATGAGGTGGAAGGGGGCCTGACGTCAAATAAGTTTGCCACTTGCATTTACCATCACTTGCTGAAAGATCTGTCCTATGAAGAATATGTTATATTTTCGGATGGATGTCCATATCAGAATAGAAATGCAAACCTTTCTAAGGCGCTGACACATTTTACCCAGAATTACAAGAAAACAATTCCACATACATTTTTAGACAAGGGGCATACGCAAATGGAGGTCGACAGCGTTCATCACACTATTGAATCAAAAATTTAAAAAACAAACAGATATATTCTCCATCCGAACTACTTGAGATACATTGAGGAGACCAGACAAAAACCATTTCCCTACAAGGTGGAGTATTTGGAGCACATGTTCTTCAAAGATTACAGCGACATTTGTGGATTGAAAAGCATTTGACCTGGCAAGAAAGCTGGCGAGCCACAAGTTGTTGACATTCGGTATCTCCAGTACACACCAGATGGCCGAATTATGTACAAGCTTGTCCATGACAATGACTGGATTGAGCTTATTGATCGAGGAAATTCAACACAAATTATAAAAGAGCCGACTCGACGTTTAGCAAGCCGACTCCACTTTTGGCAAGCCGACGGAAAATTCAAGCATCCAAGTACAAGCATTTACAGGAACTCCAAATGTGTCATCCCGAAAGACTTGCATGTTTTCTATGACACATTTCCCCATGATTAATGTTGCAAAAAACTTACTTGATTTCAAGTTTTTAATTGCTTGTGATTTTAGTTTAATAACACATCTTAGGGTTCATTATGTCAAGCATGATAATTGTATTCATTTTAATCTTTCTTTTGATTATAATAATGATAACCATTTATAAGGCGCTTTCCCCAACGAAATATTTTCTTTATCGTAAATGCATATTTATGTAAGTTAAACCTTTATTTAACTAAGTTTTCCCTTAAAATAAATATGATGTTCTTCAAAATATGTACAATAGAAAGCAATGTTTAATTGAATCATTAATACATGATTAAGATTTTAAAACATTAATTAGTTTAGTTTTATTTCATCATACAAAAATCTCAATCAAATAAACATCTTTGTTTTAAATTTTAAAGCAACATTTTCTTTAGCATGTTGTGTTATTCCATGAAATGGTGTGAAAGACTTCACGGCACTTGAGAAAAGAGCCGACTCTACAGTGTAGGCTCTCTAATCATTCTCATTGAGTAATTAGGCAATATCGAAAACAGAAAATTTGACAAACACAGCGAGAAGGCAATTTAAAACTCCTGACAGTAAAGCAAGCAACATGCGGTCATATGATCCATGATGAGTCCTACAATATTGCCTTGCTGAGTAAAATCGAAAAATTGAACATATCTCAAACTGTATCATCACTGATCATTATCAATGTTATTCTACCCTCAAGTATAAGAAAGATGTCAATCTTCTTGTAATACATCAAGTAGATCTTATCCTTGTTTAGTAGGCTATCTAAAGGTAAAACTCATTCATCTTATAAGCCCCCATCCGTAGAATGATATAAATTTTATTCTATCAATTGATTATTTCGATGCAACAACGCCTATTGTGTGGACAACCTATTCTTAATTCTAAATATCGTATGCAGAAAGATTGTAACCAATGCTGTTTTGCATAACCTGAGAACACAAGCCAGGAACATTCCTAATGACGTAGACTTATAATTTATCACAGGTCATTTCATATTATTTAGAAATGCTCTGGTCACAGTGGTCTAGAAATATTATGACATTCGACTTGCAAACGAAAGATCAACCGGACCGTGGATTCGATTCCCGCTCGTGACATTGAGGTTAACCCTTGGGCACTGTCTTATCGACTACATTTGTACTGATTTGCAGCACTGTTCTTGTCTAACTTAAAAACCAAAGACAAATTATTCCCTTTGAATAGTAGAATTTTATTGTTATTATTTGAAGTAGCTACAGCATCGACAAAATAAAAGCGGATAAAGAGAGAGACGGAATGAAGAAGACGGATGAAGAAATAGATAGAGAGAGAGAAAGACAGACAGACAGACAGACAGAGAGGGGAACAGGCAGACAGAAAAGTAGAACTTAGACTAGTCAATCGGTACGCAAGGAAGATGAGAACCTGCCAACCGCCTTTTTGTCAGATGAAATATAACCTGCGGTAGGCGTGCATCACACTAATCAACCTATGACTAGGTCAACTTATTTGTCGGGCGATAATCATGCCCGCCCCCCATTCGTGTTAGTGCCGACATATTTATGAGCGTTAGTCTTGCTAGTGCAATTTTAACTTAATTTGACATATATTAAACGTTTTGACGATCGTTAATGTAAAAGAATGCTAAGAGAGTAATTTTTATCTCACAATTTCCCGAATCATTGTGACGAATATTAGACGAACAATAATGTTGTTTTCGGTTTTCTCAAAACTTACTTCCGCGCTCTTACACGGTTAGAGTTGGACAACGACGATATATATTACATGTGGTCAGTTCTTTTCAATGATATGCTGACTTTCTTCGATGGCTTCTGAAGAATGTTTGCTGGCATGCTTACGAAGGCTGCGCTTCTCACTAAAGCCCGATCACAGACACTGCATTTGAACGGCCTTTCCCCGTGTGTGATCTCATGTGTACCTGAAGGAATTTATTTGACGAGCTTTTTATCACACACTTTGCACGTGTATGGCTTTTCTCCCGTGTGTATTCTCATGTGTCGATGGAGATTAGCAGGCCACATGAAGCTTAACCCACACGCACTACACACAAAGGCTTTTCTCCAGTGTGTGTTCTCAGGTGACCTTGGAGCTGCAAATTTGACAAAAACATTTTATCACACTTGCTACACTGAAAAGGACTTTTACGCAAATGCACACTTACATGTGCATTTCGATAATAGTATGAGGAGAAAGTTTTGTTGCACAAAATGACATTTGAAACGCTTTCCACCGCGGATAAAGGATTTGGTATCGTCTCTGTGCATTTCCATGTGCGTTGTGAGATCAACAAAGTGTGGAAAAGCCTTGCCACAATTATCACACAGAGTGTATGACTCCTCTCCTGTGTGTGTTGTTTCATGGGAACGTAGGGATCTCAGTGTCCGTCTATAAATGCTAAGACCTCGAGTTCTGCGTCTACCGGTAGCTGTGTCGGAGTGTACTTTCATAATATGCATTTTGAGAGTCGAATTCTGATGAAATGCCATACCACAATGGCTGCAAACGAATGGTCTTTCTCCTGTGTGTATTCTTATGTGCCTCTTCAAGTTACAGCTATCAAAAAAAGCCTTCCCACATTCTTCACATGTGAAAGACTTTTCCCCTGCATGTCGTTTCATGTGTCTCCTCAGATACTTCAAACAAATGAAGCTTTTGCCACACTCATGGCACATGAACAATTTCTCCAGCGCGTGTATTTGCATATGGAATCGCAGCAGACTACTTTTACTGAAACTCTTTTCACACTCATTGCACTGATAATCCATTTGTTCTTCGTGTGTTTTCATATGCACTCGGAGAGCATATTGGAGTTTTAACTTCCTTTCGCACTTATCACATTGGAGGGGAGGCTTTTCTGCGATGTGTCTCCTCCTGTGTTTTCGCAACGAAGGCTTGTTCTTAAAATCCTTTCCACACTTGTCACATTTGAACAATTTGTCTTCTGCATGTGCTGTCATAATGTGTTCCTTAAACGAAGATCCACAGGTGAAACTTTTCCCGCACTGACTGCATTGGAATGGCGTTTCTCCCATGTGTGTTCCCATGTGTCTTGTGAGACAATTGAGAAATTTAAAGGCCTTTCCACACTGACGGCAAGCAAACACCGTCTCACTTGGGTGTGTTTTCTTATGACTTCTTAGAGAGGAATTATGTTTAAAACTCTTTTCACAAACTTCACACTGGAATGGCCTTTCTTCTGAGTGATTTCTCTTATGTCTTTTCATGTCACTGTTCCGTCTAAATCGTTTGTCGCACACATTACATTGAAAGGGTTTCACTCCTGTGTGTATCATCCTGTGCCCACGGAGGTGACTGTTCTGCCTAAAACTCTTGCCACATTCTTCACACTTGAAGAGTCTATCTCCTGATGTTTGATCATCCTCACTACAACTTTTCTGTACACCAACACTGACACAAGAATGTTTTCCTGTTTCCCCACATTCCTCACACTTGATGGCTGTCTCTCCTGATATTTGGTCATTCTCACTACAACTCTTTTGTTCGATGACATAAGTACATTTTCCTGTTTCCTCTGACGCATTCAGGTTTTTTTTCACTTTGATGAATTTCCGTACCATTTTTGGAGGAAATATTTGCAGAGAGGGCCAAATTACGGCTCGTTTTACACGACAGATCATAATCTGTGAACAGAGATATGAAACAGGCTCAGTCAAGAGAAGGAAAAGCACTGAATTTGCTGAAAGACAAAGGTGCTAAAATTCAAAGTGAAACCCCATGAAATTTTGAAGCAATGAGTATGTGCAGAGCGTAGGCAGAGACTGGAGTGTCACAGCATTGAAGAGAACAAGGAAGAAGAAGACCAGCCAACAGCCACTGGTCACACGTAACATTCTTACAGCAACACCCTGATATTCTTGTGACTGGCCACACATAACATTCTACCTTACACTAACACCCTGATTTCCTTGTGACTGGCCAAACATAACATTCTACCTTACACTAACACCCTGCCTTCCTTGTGACTGGCCAAACATAACATTCTACCTTACACTAACACCCTGCCTTCCTTGTGACTGGCCAAACATAACATTCTACCTTACACTAACACCCTGATTTCCTTGTGACTGGCCAAACATAACATTCTACCTTACACTAACACCCTGCCTTCCTTGTGACTGGCCACACATAACATTCTATCTTACACTAACACCCTGCCTTCCTTGTGACTGGCCAAACATAACATTCTACCTTACACTAAACTAACACCCCGATTGCCTTGTGACTGGCCCCACATAACATTATATCTTACACTAACACCCTGCCTTCCTTGTGACTGGCCAAACATAACATTCTACCTTACACCTTGTGACTGGCACCACATAACAATGTATCTTACACTTACACTCTGATTTCCTTGTGACTGGCACCACATAACACTCTATCTTACACTAACACCCTGCATTCCTTGTGACTGGCCCCACATAACATTATATCTTACACTAACACCTGATTTCCTTGTGACTGGCCCACATAACATTATATCTTACACTAACACCCTGATTCCTTTGTGACTGGCCCCACATAACATTATATCTTACACTAACACCCTGCATTTCCTTGTGACTGGCCCCACATAACATTATATCTTACACTAACACCCTGATTTCCTTGTGACTGGCCCACATAACAATGTATCTTACACTTACACTCTGATTTCCTTGTGACTGGCACACATAACACTATATCTTACACTAACACCCTGATTTCCTTGTGACTGGCCAAACATAACATTATATCTTACACTAACACCCTGATTTCCTTGTGACTGGCCAAACATAACATTCTATCTTACACTAGCACATTTCCTTGTGACTGGCCACAGGAACATTGTATCTTACAGTAACAATCTGATTTCCTTGTGACTGGCCAAACATAACATTCTATCTTACACTAACACCCTGATTTCCTTGTGACTGGCCACCCATAACATTCTATCTTACACTAACACCCTGCCTTCCTTTGTGACTGGCCAAACATAACATTCTATCTTACACTAACACCCTGCCTTCCTTGTGACTGGCCAAACATAACATTCTATCTTACACTAACACCCTGCCTTCCTTGTGACTGGCCAAACATAACATTCTACCTTACACTAACACCCTGATTTCCTTGTGACTGGCATAACATTCTATCTTACACTAACACCCTGATTTCCTTGTGACTGGTCCCACATAACATTATATCTTACACTAACACCCTGATTTCCTGTGACTGGCCCATTTATATCTTACACTAACACCCTGTGATTTCCTTGTGACTGGCCACACATAACATTCTATCTTACACTAACACCCTGATTTCCTTGTGACTGGCCACATTATATCTTACACTAACACCCTGATTTCCTTGTGACTGGCCACCCAACATTCTATCTTACATTATATTTCTTACACTAACACCACTGATTTCCTTGTGACTGGCCACCCATAACATTATATCTTACACTAACACCCTGATTTCCTTGTGACTGGCCACCCATAACATTATATCTTACACTAACACCCTGATTTCCTTGTGACTGGCACATAACATTCTACCTTACACTAACACCTGATTTCTTGTGACTGGCCACCCATAACATTATATCTTACACTAGCACCCTGATTTCCTTGTGACTGACTGGTAACATTGTATCTTACAGTAACAATCTGATTTCCTTGCGACTGGTGACACAAAAACATTTTATCTTACAGTAACACCCTGATTTCCATGTCTGGATTTTCTTTTTAACTTTCATAAGAAATAGAAAATGTCAGGACAGGGAAAGAATTGAAAGACCATTTTGGGTGTCTAAACCCATAGCCCAAAAGGGGAGCTACCAACCCCATGAACAGAAAAAGTGAAAGGTCGCTTGCCAAAAAGAGAATGATTTGGATAGAAAGTGCACAATTTGAAAATGCTAACAAAACTTCATGTGGGCAGGACAAACCAAAGTAAAGCTAAAAAGCGTCCAATCTTGAAAAAAAAGGTGTACAATCTGGAGAAAAGCACACATATCCACTCTTTTACTTTTAGCAGTAGATGGACAGTTCTACGGAAGGTAGAATGGAAACTGATAGAGAAAGGAAGAAAGAATATATTCAGGGCAAGAGATAATCTTTATTTATGGCTTTAAAGCCAAGGAATTATATCATGCAACATAGACGCCACAAAAACTGTGTTTTATCTTCATCAACATCTTTGTTGATTAGATCCAACCATGTCAACTTAAGAGGAAGCAGGTCCTGGTAAGGCCATTTTTGACTAAAATTGGACAAGTCTAGTTGATTGAATTATTGGATGGAGCAGTTCATTCCCTTCACAATGATACCATAAAGAGATGTTCAGTATCGATTCTTTGAATTTATACAATTGTTTTAAAAATGATACAGACCAAACTTTTCTCTCCCTCTCTAACACATACACACACACACACACACGATCACATTTAACACACACTCCTCTCTCTCCTTCTAGCTATTAAAGACACATAAAAACCCTCTCTCTCTCTCTCTACTTCTGACATACACACGTGCGTGACTGCAGTTAAACACATTGGACATTCCTCTCGTCCAAAAACTTATTCGCGTTCTCCTGTGTCGATAATTGTTAATATATTAGTTTCTATTTCCCTGATGCTAATTATCCTCAAAATATCATTTTCCCTGATATTTTTCGGACTGGGAAACTTTTTTCATTTCCCTGATTTTCCCTGATTTTCCCTGATAGTGTAAGATTATTAACTCAGGTTGCTTCACTGAAGTCAATGTCAACTTAGGCGGCAATCTCATGTTTTTGGGTAGGGCTAGCATAAGTCAGTCCAGATATTGTTGCAACGTGTTCTCCACAGGAGTATAATATAACGGTTTTTTATTTGAGTTTTTTTTTTTTGGGGGGGGAATGGGGCAAAATGCTGTACAAAACTAACAAAAATAGTGCTCAATAAAATCTACACTGATTCTAGAATAACAAAAAGCAGAGGAAGGTTAATAACTACACCAAGAAAAAGTTTAATCAACCTTCTTCACTTTCATGAAATTTTTTTTAAAAGCTTTCCTATAATAGATTTTTAATTTTAATCACTTAACCGAAAAACAAAACAAAAAAATTGACATACAAAATGATTGTCAGCAAAGGAGCAAATTATGATAGAAGAATAGAAGTTTTTGCAAAATCCTTGTCCAGTTTTCAACCTCAGACATTTTACAGTGATAAGACACGAGACACTGAGCCCTCAAAAAATATATGATTTTCCCCCAAGGTAGATCCGCTACCGTGAAACCAATTAACCCGTAGTTGACCTTGTGACAGGTAGCCTGTTGTGCGTGCTGGACCCCTGCTGCCTAAAAGTCAGGATTAAGACCCAAATTGGACGCCATGAACATTAAAATTGGTTACATTAATTAACTCATGAGCACATCTCCAACTACATTGCTTTCATCAATACATCTCCTATGTGCAGTGATCTCAGGGTGGATCAAGGGTAAGAGCAAGATGAAAGATAACCGAAAGAGTGAAAGGAAGGAAGCAGGACCCACCAGCGTCTCCCTCAAACCACTCACCACTCACCCACGTGCATTGCACCGGAAAACACTTACACAAGACATTCAGGACAACGACACAGGAAAACTGATAGAGCAGGACAGTCATTGTGATAGAGCCCCTTAGATCACTGACATTGAGAACAGGAATTAAAAGACAAACAAAGCGATAGAGCAATGATCATAACACCAACAAGCCACGGTTCTAGCAAAGCGCCAGATGTCTACATCTACCTCATAACCTCTAGAATGGTGTAGGACAGAACATATAAAAAGTAATTAATAAGAAACATATAAAAAGTAATTAATAAGAAATATATAAAAAGTAATTAATAAGAAACATATAAAAAGTAATTAATAAGAAATATATAGAAAGTAATTAATAAGAAACATAAGAAAAGTAATTAATAAGAAACATAAGAAAAGTAATTAATAAAAACATAAGAAAAGTAATTAATAAGAAACATAAGAAAAGTAATTAATAAGAAACATAGGAAAAGTAACTAATAAGAAACATTAAAAAAAAGTAGTTATTAAGAAAGATAAGATAAGAAATCAATAAAAAACATATAAAAATTAATAAACAAGGCAAAGAGACTCAGATATTAGAAAATAAGATACATTATGCGAGAGGTGGCGAAAGGCTCCAGTTATGTATGTGGTTCTTGGGCATACAAAAGACGTTTCTTCACTTTCAAATGTATGACGGAAATGTGCAAAAAAACAAATATTAGGTGTTCATGAACAGTTTTCTTGAGTGTGTGTGTGTGTAACGTTTCTTCACTTTCAAGTGTATGACATTGGAAATGTGCAAAAACAAATATTAGGTGTTCATGAACAGTGTTCTTGTGTGTGTGTGTGTGTGTGTGTGTGTGTGTGTGTGTGTGTGTGTGTGTGTGTGTGTGTGTGACGTTTCTTCACTTTCTTATGTATGATGTTGGAAATATGCAAAAAAAACAAATATTACGTGTACATGAACAGTTTTCTTGTGCGCGTGTGATGTTTCTTCTCTTTCAAGTGTATGACATTGGAAATGTGCAAAAAAAACAAATATTAGGTGTTCATGAATAGTCTTCTTGTGTGCGTGTGTGTGTGTGACGTTTCTCCACTTTCAGATGTAAGACCTCGGAAGTGTGCCAAATGACGAATCAATATATTAAGTTTGTTTGTTTCATGAAAAATTTACCCATGGACCACATGCAGTGATCTCATGGTGTATCAAGAGGAAACAGCAAGGAAGAGGACCCACCAGTAGCGCCCATCGATTGCCCGTTATTAAGAGCCAAAGAACAGAATTTTGTTCACATGTATGAGACATATCAACGGTGAAAGTCAATTTAGAAACGTCTTTTTTTTCACTTTTTAACATTAGAAAACCTCTATGCTTCGGCTAGTGGTACAAGAAGCAATAGACACTCGTATAGTAGCCATACTGTGGAGACTAATATTATATGGGACACAATCAACAACTGACACCGGTGACCTTGACCCTCTCTGTTTCCCGTGTTTGTTTACTTCTGAGCGGTCGCTCATCCGGTCTGCCGACTGGCTCACTTGTATCAACTGAATGCTTAAATAAAGTTGGTTTTATATTCTAAATGCTTTCTGTTGTGTGTCCTTCGAGCTTGCTACATTGGTGACCCCGGTAAGAAATATTTACGTTATAATATCCCTTGATATTCTAAATCTACAATACCAACAATTAATTATGTCTTTAGACTTCGTAGCAATCAAACTCCCAACTTTCTGGACTAGCTGCCCATCAGCCTGGCTTGCTCAGACTGTTCGAGTTTTAGGCGATCGTAAACTGTTCGAACTCATGGATTCAATGCTGACTCTACTGGGAAGCCACAAACCATGCTTCCTTTTCCGACACTTGTTCTTGCGACAACTGCCAGAAAACATCCAAGTTTCGCTAGCCAACTCGACTAACATCGAGAACTATAGAGCATTGGCATCAGAAGCCGACAACCTATTTAACTCGCTGAGTGCCGAACCTAAAGTGTATGCAACCGCAACCACTACTCTCGAGCGACTTCAGTCATCACCCAGTCATACAGACGACTCTGTGTGCTGGTATCATCGACGTTTTTGGTTCTAGTGCCAAACGGTGTTTGCATATATATGTGCAAACATTTTCACACTTTCCAGCACCACAAGAAAAACCAGGGAAACGGAAGGCGAGTCAACAGTAGTTCTCATTACTGTTGGCTCGACATGTTGCACCACCAAACGCCTCTTAATACACCATCAAAGAAGCACACATAGCTTTTCATTACAGACGACATCTCTAAACGACATTTTCTAGTCGACGCTGGCGCCAGATTTCTGTCACCCATGAGACGATGATCGACAGAAAATCAGGAAAGAGTTGCCAATCTTTACAAGCGGCTAATGGCACATCCATAGCGACCTATGGTGCTCGCGCCGTTCCTCTACGCTTTGGTCGGCACATTTTTATCTCAAAGCTAATCGTAACAGGCGTCAAACGCCCCCTTCTCGGAGCAGATTTCCTACGCCAACACAACCTTCTTGTGGACATCCGGGGCAATCGTTTGATCGAAGCGAATCTTTCCTGTCAATTCCTTGCTCCATCAGCTCTGTCTCCTCAGATGGTGATCTCGCACTGATACAGCCGGACAGTAACCAGTTCCAAAAGATCCTCAATGCTTTCCCTGAACTTTTAACACCAACCTTTTCCGCTACTGCGGTAAAACACGGCGTCCAATATTATATTACAACCAAAGACCGACCTGTCTTCTGCAAAACCTCAAGCCCCTCGTTTACAAGCACTTGACTCAAGCATTTTAGCCCCTCAAAAACAGCAGTGATCACCCCTTCGGTCTGTGGGAATTTTTACGTATGCCTTTTTGATTGCAAAATGCCACAGACATTTCAGCGTCTCATAGACACAGTTCTGCAAAACCTGGAATGTACATTTGTTTATTTAGACGACATACTGATTGCCAGCTGCTCTGAAAAAACACACGTTGAGGACCTTAAAAACGTCTTTCAACGACTAAACGATCACGGACTCGTGATTCGTCAGTGTCTTCCCTGGACTTCTTGGGATACCATGTTTCTGTGTCTGGGTCCTCCGAAAACATCCAAGGTCAGGCAGTCACAGATTTCCACAGCCGAAGACTGTGAAAGCATTGCAGGAATTCCTTGGCATCATGATTAACTTTTATCATCGATTCATTCCTAACATCGTCCGCAACGCTACGTCCTTTATACGGTTCACTAAAAGGAGCCAAGGCCTGAAAATAACCGACATGGTCTGTAGAAATGAAACAAGCCTTCTTCGCTGGTAAGACTGCACTAGCAAAAGCAACTTTGCTAGTGCACCCTTTAACGGATTCCCCCTTAGCTCTCACATGTGACCTTCAGATGTGGCCATGGGTGCTGTCATCCGAACAGTTTGTCCAAAGTTGCTGGCAACCTTTCGCCTTCTTTAGTCGACAAGTACGAAAACCTGAGCAGAAATACAGCGCTTTTGATCGAGAACTCCTTGACGTGCATTTGGCTATTCGGCACTTTCATTTCATGCTAGAGGGACGTCAGTTTACCATCTACACTGACCATAATCCATTAGCCCAGGCCATGGCAAAAGCAATCGACCCATGGTCAGCACGTCAACAAAGGCATCTTTCTGCCATTTCCGAGTTTACAACTGACATTCGTCACATCTCCGGAAAGGACAATACAGTCGCCGATTGCCTATCTCGGGTTATGACCAACGCAGTCTCTCTTGGCATCGACTACACTGCAATGGCCACATGTCAAACTGCCAATGTAGACATTCAAGCTTACAGAACAGCAATTACCAACCTACGTATTGCGTGGTCAAAAGTTGACATTCACAGGCCAGAGCTTTTGTGCGATATGTCAACAGGCCGTCCACGTCCGATTGTCCCATTTGATTTTAAACGTCCAGTTTTCGAAGCTATACACAACCTTGCACATCCCAGTGTTAAAGCCACAGTCAGACTTGTGACAGAAAAATCCATATGGCATGGAATACGTAAAGATATAGCTAGATGGGTAAAAGAATGCCATAACTGCCAAAGCTCCAAAATCCAAAAGCACACGAGAGCACCCCTAAAAACTTCACCGTCCCCGAAAAAAGGTTCTCACACATCAACCTCGACATAGTTGGCCCCCTACCACAATCTTCCGAACTCACGTACCTTCTCACTGTCGTTGATAGGAACACACGTTGGCCAGAGGCAATCCTACTACAAGGTGTTACAACGGCTGAATGCGTTCACGCTCTCATTTCAGGATGGATCTCCCGGTTTGGTGTTCCCGCAGACATATCATCTGACCGCGGCCCACAATTTACATCAGCTTTGTGGGCAGAAATGGCAACAAGCCTTGGAGTAAAAATGCACCATACAACAGCTTATCACCCGCAAGCCTATAGGATGATCGAACAATTTCATCGTACTCTTAAAGCAGCTCTCAGAGCACACCTCACAGGACCAAACTGGGTAGAAGAGTTACCTTGGGTACTCCTTGGTCTCCAAACCACACCAAAGAGGACCTAGGATATTCTTATGCAGAGCTTGTTTATGGCAAACCTTTAACGGTCCCGGGTGAATTAGTATCTTCAGAAGCCTCACCTTGGTCTGCATCGGATTTCATAAACACATTCCGAGACAATGCTCTGTTACATGCACCTTGTCCTCACGTTCCATCATAGCTCTTTGCCGACTCGCATGCCATCATCCCTGTCTCGTGCTAAATATGTGTACGTGCGCCAAGATGCTTCAAGAAGTTCTCTCCAGAGACCCCATACTGGCCCATACACAGTTTTAATACCTGGGGATAAAACATTCCTTGTAGATGTCGGCGGTCGTGCCGAACATCACTGTAGACCGCCTCAAGCTAGCACATGCACATCCTCACAGCCGGTAGCATTGGCAAGACCTCCACGACGCGGTCGGCCACCATTACAACAGAAGCAGCCTGATAATGTTAACACCAGTACCACACCAAATGACTCAGTCTCAAATCCAGCGATTCAAACGTCACGTAGTGGCCGTTTAATTCGACCTCCTCGTCGTTACCAGTGAGCATCATCACGTTCTACATGTTGTCAGCCTTTGGGGGGGGGGGGGGGCTGTGTGGAGACTAATATTACATGGGACACAATCAAGAACTGACACCGGTGACCTTGACCCTCTCTGTTTCCCATGTTTGTTTACTTTGAGCAGTCACTCATCCGGTCTACCGACTGGCTCACTTGCATCAACTGATTGCTTAAATAAAGTTGGTTTTACATTCTAAATTCTTTCTGTTGTGTGTCATTCGAGCTTGCTACAATATGTGCGATCCGTGTATCCACATGGGGTCTCACTTTTGACACTTACAAATCATGTATTTCTGTGAAAATCGATTAAAATGCGCATCTTTTCCTTTTATTTTCTCAATACATCCAAATTTGGACTTAAATGGTTTGCGACTTTCATTGCTGATATGTAACTTTATGTCATTTGAAATATGCACAAAAAAAAAAGAATTCTCAAAAGTGAAGAACCAAGTCTTTGTCATGAGTGCGATGTGTCAGTCCATCTGGGTTCTAAAACAACCAAAGCTCTTACCATGTTCAATTAGTCCCTGGGGCTTTTCCTCAACAGCCATGATGTCATCAAAGCAACTGTTCTGCTGGCTGAAATCGGTAGGACTTCCTCTTTCCACCTTGATCTTCAAATATTCTTCCGCATGGTCTTGCTCCATGTGTCCTTCAAGGAGAAGGCTGGTAGTAAAGGCCAGGTTACACGGCTTACAAAAATGTAATTCTGCAGAACAAAATTTGATCAGAATCAGATGAAACAGTTTTTGTCTCATTGAAATCTACCCTGTCCACTGTGTAAAGGAAAGTAGGGATGTAAATGCCAAATTAATCCTGAAACTCACGGACATATTAAACGTGTGAGCATATCTATGTGCACTCTTATCTCCAAATGAGCATTTGCCTCAAGCACCATATTTAAAGTCCTACTTTAAATAAAATAACAGCACAATGCAAACTCATCTGTGTCCACCTTCCTAACTTACTATAACTAACTCTCTAGATCTAGATAAAAAATTCATCATTATACACTCTGTTAGATAGACATTCCCAACTGAAACTCAATTTGTTCTCTGTTGGAAGTTAGATCTACATCAATAAAATGAGTGAGTGGTTCCAATACCAATCAACGAATCCAAGGTGTGAAATTGCAGATGTTTTGAAACTTTGATTTATAAATATATCTAGGCACATTTTCACTCTATCAACTATGATTACACTATTGATTAGATCTAATCTACCAAGTGTCGACCTCTGAGAAGATTAAAATATGATTCGGTCCTACATTTTCTATTCCTTGTCCTTTTTCTTTGTTTCTGTAATAGCCAAAATGTCTACTTTGAATTTTTCCATTTCTTCAACTCTTTTCCATTTATTGCCCTAACATTCCAGCCCTCGTATTTTACTATAATTAAATAAGGGCTTCAGGCTCCACACAAAGAGTTACCATCGATCTGTTTCTGAAACAAGGGCAGATAATTTCGATAATTTTAGGTCTATGAGATCTAGATTCTAGAATTAGATCTGTCTAGAGCAAAATTCTAGATCTAGATAGATCTTCAGATCTAGTTCTAAATTTATTTAAGCAGATCGATCCTATCACTTATTAATCACAAACATGGATATAAAACTGGCCTAAAAGTACAAAAAAGACAGACTAAAACCTTTGTAAATCGTATGAAATCAGATGGCAAGGGAGGGAACTGAGCTTTGATTATCTTGAGGAATGAAACTCATAAACTTTAGCCGCAATGGAACTATTATTTATTAAACCACAGAGAGGGAAGCAAACAGGTGAAAAGTTATCCTGCGACACTTATTGAAAGTGTGAAGGTCTATTACCATAATGAATGCGTAAGTAGTTTTCAGACTAAAAAAGTCTGAAAGGTCTGAAAAATCTGAAAGGAAATAAAGAGGGTCTCATTTTTTTCTTCTGAAATTTCCTCATATGAGTAGTGTGGGCTCGCAGTTCAGTGTGAAACTTGAAGTTAGACGTGAAATTGAAGCGGTGTGCTTCATCGAACAACGATGATAGTTGTAGAGTGAAAAGGCCCAGAGCCGGAATTCATCATGATTCACATCCTGTTGTATGTAACTGATAATAACGACTATATAAAAGCACTCAAGGAAACAAAACCAAATCTAAAAGGTAAAATGCTCAAGTAATCACAAATAATCTGAAATCAGAGAAAATCTGAAGGATTTACATCCCTGGGAAAAGAAGTAGGACCTATTCACCCACCATATGAAACAGAAAGACGCAGTAAACAATGAAAGTAAAAGATCAAAACAGATTTCCCTCTGTTGTCCCCTGGAAACAACAGCTATCAACATAGCCATACAAAAATTGGTTAAAGCATTGCACTACACATACACCTTACAGCAAAGACAGACCTCTACACATTCTCAGTTCTCTCACACAATTCCGTCAATAAGGTGATGGGAACACCCATAAGTATTTAGCAAGGGACAGCAGCTAATTGAGGTAACTTTAAGCGGAACCTCTTCCCAATACTGTTAAAACAATCTGAATCGAGATGCAATGAAATATTAATGAAAAACAAGATATTGCCGAAAAAGTTGATTTTAACCTAAAATTGACGTTAAGCAAGTTGACTTTACATGGACTCCACTGTATATACTTTTTCAACCCTAACAGTTTGAGGGTGTAAGTATAGATGTAGTTATGTCCCATACTTTGGTAAATCCTGCTTGCAACTGTAGAATTACTATAGAAGTGATGCATGTGTTGCAAGGAACAGTTTTAGAAAACATGTTATAATGAATACAAACATTTATTAAAGCTTTTGATTTTTTAAAGTAGTCAATGCCCCACCCAGCCAGTTGTGAGCAATAACAAATATTGGTCAGTTCCAAACACTGAGATCACAACAATGGTGGAAACGGGTTAATTTCAAAGAAATAAACTAGAAAAGAGGTTGCATTTTAAAAATTGTGCACAAGACATAGGAAAACGACAACAGTTTCATTTTCTTCTCTTGAAAATCTAATTTGGATAGAGAGGCCAGTGACAACCATGTGTAATTCATTCAGCTATGTGGTAGGTAGGAAAGAGTGACTACTGCATAAAAGATAAAAAAAATAGAAATTGAAAATTTAACTTGGGCAGAAAGGCGAGTGACAACTATATGTGTAATTCATTCAGCTATGCGGTAGGTAGGAAAGAGTGACTACTGCATAAAAGATAAAAAAAATAGAAAATCACCATTCAAGTTCACTTCCATTCCGGTGAAATCGTCACTTGTGGCAAGCACAGTTATTGTAGTCTGAGATTCATCACCTTGATCCCCTTGATCCGGCACAGAGGGATCTGAATCAACAATCACACAAATAATCTGCGGAGGAAAACAACAAAATAAATGCAAAATCTATAACAAAAAAAAGTCCACTTACAGTAACCATCTTAATAAGCATACTGTATAAATAAATACGACTACGTAGAAAGTGATTGCTTTATCTATTAATCGTCTTAACAAGTCTATTATCCTAGATTGAAACTCTCAATAAAACTGGTATTGGACAAAGTGGTCACCTCATTTAATTCCTCAAATTTCTCAACAGTAGTGTGACTGTCTGGCAATGTAATGAGCTCTGTCTGTACATTTCCAACAGTAGTGTGGCTGTCTGGCAATGTAATGAGCTCTGTCTGTACATTTCTAACAGTAGTGTGACTGTCTGGCAATGTAATGAGCTCTTTCTGTACATTTCCAACAGTAGTGTGACTGTCTGGCAATGTAATGAGCTCTTTCTGTACATTTCCAACAGTAGTGTGGCTGTCTGGCAACATAATGAGCTCTTTCTGTACATCTCCAACAGTAGTGTGACTGTCTGGCAGTGTGATGAGCTCTTTCTGTACATCTCCAACAGTAGTGTGGCTGTCTGGCAATGTAATCAGCTTTGTCTGTACATCTCCAATCAACTGATCTCCATATGTCACAAGATCTGTGGCTATTGCTAATGCTGTGCCCTCCTGTGTCTGGAAGAAAACAGAACAAATTTATATTAATCTTCTTGGTATAGCAAGCATTAGCCATAAATTGCAAACCACAGCAAATTTTGAAGTAGAGATCAACATGAATATATAGAACAAAGTTAAAGGAATAGATTGATATCAGCAGTAAAGTTTCCTCAAAGCCTTGAGATCCATAGCTTATCCCTGTTTCTATAGCATTACGTAGATCAGGTGAAAGGAAGGCCATTCCTGAGAAGCTATTCTGGCTATATCCAAAAAGTTGGCCGTCTAGGGAACAGAAATTGTTTCAGACTAAAGGTAAATTTCAGATCAAGGTAAATAGTTCTTTCAAGAGTCAGAGCTTATTCCGTTTTCTATAGCGCGAAGCAGAACAGATGATAATAATCACCTCCTGGACAGGACGCCAGTCTGACGCAGGTTTTTATTTCCAAGCTAGCGCTTACACCTATTTCCACCACAATTGAGTGGGGAAAATGCGTGTTAAGGGGGAGGGGGGTGGGGGGGGCGCCACCTGGATTGGCAAGTTTGGTACCAAAATGTCGATTTTCTGTTCTTTATATATTGGGGTAGAACGATCATTTATCTACAAGTTTATGGTAGAAAAATGTCTATATGACGTACAATTTTTTTGTTACACAATATTTTGTAGGCAAGGGTAGGTAAAAACAGTCAAAATGTTGACGTAAATTATCCTAACACTGATTGAGAAGATGGCACTGAAAACCTATATAACTGG
>JAXRKP010001103.1:25000-75000 GCA_037039925.1 Doris montereyensis | reverse complement strand
TTAGTCAAAGATTGATTATCTGCCTCATTGTAATACTGAAAAGGGGCTTTTTCGTTTTAACTCCATTCCCTTTATAACACCAAGTTACCACTGGCACAACGGTTGGTGGTATAACAAGGTTTGAGTGTATTTGAAAATGGAATTGCTCAAGGATCAATATAGAGATGATCACTCAACTAGAGACCCTTTCATACATAACAATCTTTCTATCGCTCAATGAAATAAAATTTCCACTATATCACTTTTAAGAAGAAGTAGGCACAGCATAAAAATATGCCACAAATCTTAATACTTAACGTAATTTTATACATTAAATAAAATCATCATCAATAATTGTAAAAAGAAGATTATTCATTTTAGATAAAATTCAAAATACAAATTTTAAATGTTTTTGTTTCTTGAGCTTTAAATCAAATTCTGTTCTTCCCACCCCCCCCTTTTTCCCATCACCATAATGAACTTCTACATAGACACAAGTCCATACTTTACCTTTTACTCTGCCCCTGATGATGGAATAGCCTGTCAGGCTGTGCCTGATGGAGAGCTGGTGCACAAAGTCGTTAGCAAAGGACTTGTAGGCATCTAGAGACTTGTAGGCTTTTAAAGATTTGTGCGTGTAGCCGGGACATTCAAGGAGGTAGACGTAGACATTTCCAAACTCCACTTCTGGCCAGGATTTCACTGAGTCGACCAAATCTCCTGAAAACAATCAAGCAGATCAGATTGATAACTACAATACTATTAAACTACTAATTTACTACAGGGCAACTCTCTGTCAGTCTCTCTGAGTGTGTGTGTCTCTCTCTCGCTCGAAGTTTCCCCATACTATTTCAACTCCCTATCTCAAAAAGTGATTTCCCAAAAACTGAATTAATTTGGTGAGAGATAATATACAACAAAGTTTGACACTGTCTTGGCTGGCTCATTTTGTGAATCCTGCAATATAATGCAAATTTGTGATCTTAAGACAATAGCCACCTTCATCCCATCTTCTTACTTCTTGGTTAAGTTTACCTGATGAGCTTTTGTTGCTGTGCACTTTGTTGCATTTCTGATCCTTCTTATATATTTTCAAGCTATGCGTTATAATAGATACACTTTTTTTTAAATTATCTTGTTTCTTCATGGCAGGGAATAATAACAAGAGGAATAGGGACCCCACTGCTATTTCGGTTTCCCATTCTTATAATCATTATGAGGAGAAAGACGGGGTTCAGGGGCTAAATGAAACATCGTTTCTAACTTTAAAAAAGAAACGTGATATTATTAATTAATACATAAAAACGAAGTGTAAAAATAAAACAATTCCCCCAACGCTCCATTAACCCTCGAACTGGCTTATATTGATATTATATAAACTTCTGTGGCGGCCATGTTCATTTATGGCAATTAGGTGTTGGGATGAAAAAGTGAAAAAACAAGGCATAATTTGATGTCAGAGGTATTGATAAGTATACATTTTCTAAAACCTTATAAGTCAGGGAATACTTTTCAATCTGTGACGAGACAGTAAGGATGAATTATGATGACCTTGACCTTTTACTGTCGAACTGTGAAGTAGCTTTTATTTTTTTCATTTCAAACGCCCATAAAAATCTTAGAAACTTTATTTTCTTTTTTATCAAAATCTATTGGCAATGAGCTTTCAGAAAATGTATAGTTATATAAGAATTGATGGCATCAATTGACATTCTTATACCTATTTATAATGCATGCACAGTGCGTCCAGAAAAAAAAAGGTGTGATTTTTCTCTGTGTAGAGAAACATGCATGAATTTTGGTTACAGAAACAAAAATAAAGCAAAAATTATGCATGAAGTAACTGAATTCTTGTGTTTATGTCATTAGAAAAACTAATGGAGATGAATACTAGATCTAAAAGTTGTCTTACAGGCTCAAGATCTACTTGCCTCTACGTAGTGTCATCACTGTTCCTAAATTTCACCTTATCTTCATCACTTGAGCTACTACTGTCATCCCTGACGTGGTAAATGGCATCAAAATCAGCTTCACTATCCCTCTAATCATTAGTAAAGATATCAAACATGTTTTCGAGCGCTAAATGGTCTAAAAATAGCACCATTTGATGGTCCTTCACCTGACTTTAGCACCACCAGGCAGCAGTATCAAACTCGAAAATAGTTAACAAATACTGTTCACGATGTATCGCCAATCTGACTCACTGAAAAAACGCACATCTTGTGTGATCACATTCTCACCTTCTCTTGCCCCCTGCATTAAGAAAGAGTGTTCCGACTGTTCCCATGTACTTTTTGCGTCTGCCTTCTTCTTCTTCATGATAGCTAACCAACTGAAGTCTTGTTTCCTGATGGCGAGAATTATTAACAATTTATTATAATAATATGGGCCCCATTACTGGTTCTGTTTCCCAGTTTTATTATCTTCGTGAGGAGAGTTTGGGGGGTTAGAAGGTCTTTCCCACCCCCCCCACCCCCATCCCTGCATTAAAACAAATAAAAACAGTATGTGTTTCAAGTCATCTCCCAAGACAGTCTTTTTTCTATTATTACTCCCACTTCAGCGTCGTTTAAGTTATTCTCGAACCATTATGCATCTATAGCTGCGGTGCTAATCTGGGAATAATATTAATAGGGAGATGACTCACTTGAGAACACACTTCGTGATGACAGTCTACTCATGAAAAGGCGAGGAGAGAGTATCGAGTTTGAACTGGCGTTTGTGTTCATATTTAGTGAGAAATGTTAAAGTAAGTGCGATTTTCCCTAGAATTTCAATCAATCATGTGATTGTGACATACTATCATTTATACTGTTCTCGATGTATCGTGAACCTGACGGAAAAAACACACACCAGGCGCGATCACACTCTTGCCGACTGACCGCAATGTAGGCTAGCCTACTATGATAAGGCGAAATATGACAATAAGTGACAACTCCACTAATAAAGACAGAACAAACACGTGACGTTTCGGGTATAACCCTTCGTCAGACAACAAACGAGAAATATTTAGAATCTAGATCTATCCTACTATGATAGTGATACCCTCTCCTCTCACTTCTCACAAGCCTACGTGGCAAAATCTGATATGACTGTTGGACACTTTGGCGGCGTTTGAAGTGCGATCATTTTCGCCAATCCGAGAGGCCTACCCTACGTCTATGTTCTGTTATCCCATCTCCTCTAGGCCTAACTACGGGAATGAGAATTGAGAGATATAAACTATTATTAGATTTTCATAGCTTATCCTGAGGATAGAGTGGGGGTTCAGGGGGTTTTCCCCTGTATTAATAGAAGCAGTGTTCCAATGTCGATATAAATATATTTGTAATCCTTGTGTCTGCCTTCTCCTTCTTCAAAAACAGCTGACCAACTCAATTCTTGTTTCCCTGATGGCATGGGAATAATATTATTTTACCCCTTACTGGTTCTGTTTCCCATTTTTATCATCTTCATGAGGAATGTGTGGTGGGTTCATCATTGCATTTAAACAAACAGCAACAAAAAGCCCTGCTCTTGTGTTTCTAAGTCAGTCGTCTCTCTATTGTTACTATCGCTTTAACACTGCCGCCATATATTTCCCACTAAGGTGCCTGGTAAGCAGTGCTAAAGTGGGAGTAATAATAGGGAGACAACTTTAAGCCCTGCTGGCCGAAGTCATCTCCCTATTATCATTCCTACTTTAGCACCGCCGCAGTGTTTTCCACTTCATTTACTAATATGGATGGTCAGTGGTGCTCATCCAGGAGTAATAATAAGGAGACCACTGGAGAACACATACATGAGAGCCAGAGGCCTTTCATAACATGTCCCACGGCTCTCTGTCGATTGATAAAGCAAAGAGCATGAAAGAGGGCTATAGGGACCATGCCCAGTATCGAGCATAAACTGGGTTTGTGATTAAAAATTTAAAGTGCGACATATCTTCAGATGGTTTGACGTGTGTTACATTTATACTACTGATCTCTGATTGAATTTCGTCCAGTAGCGAAATTTAAATACTGTGCCTGACTACTTAACTCCTTCCCTTTCTTCACTGTTACAGTAATGAAAGTATGCTTGCTGCTACTCAATAAAATTGACTGCTTGAAGATCTTTATCGAGATCTCGTGTGTCTAGCATTGCTGTATTCTCAGATGCCAAAAGTTCTCTTACTTTTGATATAGACTCATCTACAATAAATGGATCATCTTCTTCGTTAGAGAAGCCCAGGTGACTCAATTTCATAACGTAGTCGGCTTTCTCGTCTTCTTTGAGTGTCGAGACATACTTCGACAAAACCATGTTGACTACGCAACTACAACTACAAACGGACCAAAGACTTTCTGTAAAAAAACCGTGCCGAAGCGTACATGGAGGAACGAGAGTTCAGTGTCAAAGATCTCTATAATTTATAATGATAATAATGTCTTTGGCTTATTTTTACTCAAAAGAATTATATGACTTCCGACTATCATGCATTTTATGATAGATTATCTTCATGATCATATTCATCAAAGGCGGAACACTTAATTTACCAGATATCTGAAAGAAATATAAGGGAAATGATAGAGTTAGAAAAAACTGACTATGGAGAGAATGGGAAGAGAAAGAGAGACACACAGACAGACAGAGAAGAAGACTGAAAGAGAGAGAGAGAGAGAGAGAGAGAGAGAGAGAGAGAGAGAGAGAGAGAGAGAGAGAGAGAGAGAGAGAGAGAGAGAGAGAGAGATAGGGGAGAGGGGGAGAGAAAGAAAGAGAGAGAGAGGGAGAGGGAGAGAGAGAGAGGGGGGGGAGAGATTGTTAATGTTTGAATTTGAACTTTTGTACCTTTAAAAGAGGGGATGCGACCAGCATGTCGATTTTCTGTTTTACATATTCGGGTAGGACAATCGTTTATTTACAACTTAATGGCACAGAAATATCCATAAGACGTATTACGTTATTTATTACATACTATTTCTTGGGTGAGAGTATGGAGAAATAGTCAGAACTTCGGGGTTTATGTTCTAAAATAAATGAGGAAAGATGGCACCGAAAAAGTCTTAACAGTAAACAGCCATCTGGTATCACTGGATTAAAACAATTTCAACTGTGTGTGTGTCAACAACACAGAGGTCGTCAAGTTCAAGGTCCTGGACGAGAATGGAAAATTTGGTGCATATTCCGAGGAGGGGATGTGTTTAATACCCTCCGTGCTACATCTGGATACATGGGAGTGTCATCTCTTCTGTAGAAGTTGACGATAGTGATACTATGACACTTCACACGTGTTGGTCGGCAACTATTCGTATACAACTCTGTTCTGTTCAGGCGTGTTCTGCTTGGTTTTTTTTTGGTGCCTGGAACCACCTATAAGATATTACATTACACCGAGAAAGTACTATTTTAGTTTCTTAACAATACATGTACACCCATCACATCATTTTGCATTACCAAACACACACACACACACACACACCAGTGTTACAGTACTTTACACCACTCCTTCTCATCTGTAGGGCCTTTGGTCATGGCACGCAGCCTGTGGATGTGAGTACCTTTCCTGCCTGCCTCTCTCTCTCTCTCTCTCTCTCTCTCTCTCTCTCTCTCTCTCTCTCTCTCTCTCTCTCTCTCTCTCTCTCTCTCTCTCTCTCTCTCTCTTCTTCCGAGACCCGTGGTGCCCTTTCACAAAGTGAGCCAAGAGCTTCATTAACTGTACAAAAATATTGACAGAATAAGGTCAAAGGTCGTGAAATTTCCTTCCAATGAACAATAAACTCAAATTTTTTAGCCAGGCACCAATCTTTCCTTCAACTGGTTAGGCATGGCATGCGCACAGTCCCGCTGGTCAACGATATCTATTTTTATCTCGTCAATAGAGCAATCTTGTATAAAGTACATGTGTACATGTACTTGGAAGCATATATATGTCCTAAACAATTATATCGACATCTTTCAGCCTTTTATTAAGATGTGGAAGAGACCAATAATATAATAGTTAAGCGGTGATGTCAGTGAGACCTTCAAATTCAATATCATTTATGGTGTGAAACATGGGTATGTACTTGCACCAATTCTTTTCACGATATTCCTATCAGCCGTTCTGGAAACTTTGTCCATCGACCAATATGGGAGATTACACATCCAAACCCGGCGAGATGGAAACCCCTTCAACTTGTCTAGGCTCAGGGCTACAAAAACCCCCATAAAAACGAGAGATGTCTGTATGCGAGCTTCTATGTTGATGACTTAGTCTTGCTGACAAGTGATCCAGACACCCTATAAGAAACAGTGGATAGTTTTGAAAATGCTACGGACCTCTTTCGGCTCAATATCAACGTTTCAAAGTAATCAATGACTGAACTGCTTGCTTTACCAACCTCCTAATTAATGCAAGGGCATTTAATGTCAATCCTCTCAAACTAACATCCTAGTCTACAGGCAGCTCCTGAAATCTACTGATTGCTTTTCTCCTACCTTGGAAATGTAATCACTTACACCAACTCATCAGATGTCGAGGTGGACAGCTGCAATTACACACCAACTCATCAGACGGTGATGTTGACAGATGCAATCACACACCAACTCATTAGACGCTGATGTTGACAAACACAATTACACATCAACTCATCAAATGCTAGGGATAATAGACGCAATCACACACCAACTCATCAGCCGGTAAAGTTGACGGACGCAATCCCACACCAACTCATCAGACAGTAAGGTTGACAGACGCAATAACACACCAACTCATCAGACGGTAAGGTTGACAGACACAATCACACACCAACTCATTAGACGGTGAGGTTGATAGACGCAATCACACACCAACTCATCAGACGCTGAGGTTGACAGACGCAATCACACAACAACTCATCAGATGGTGAGGTTGACAGACACAATCTGAGTCACACACCAACTCATCAGATGGGGATGTTGATAGACGTAATCACACACCAACTCATCAGACGCCGATGTTCACAGACACAATTACACACCAACTCATCAAATGCTGGGGATAATAGATGTAATCACACACCGACTCATCAGACATTGAGGTTAACAGACGCAATCACACACCAACTCATCAAAGCATGGGGATAATACCACCAACTCATCAGACATTGAGGTTAACAGACGCAATCATACACCAACTCATCAGACGGTGGGGTTTACAGAAGCAATCATACACCAACTCATCAGAGGGTGAGGTTTACACTTACAGACACAATCACACACCGACTCATCAGACGGTGAGGTTGATAGATGCAATCACACAGCAACTCATTAGACGGTGAGGTTGATAGATGCAATCACACACGAACTCATTAGACGGTGAGGTTGATAGACGCAATCACACACCAACTCATCAGACAGTGAGGTTGATAGCCGCAATCCCACACCAACTCATCAGACAGTGAGGTTAATAGCCGCAATCACACACCAACTCATCAGACAGTGAGGCTGATAGCCACAATCACACACCAACTCATTAGACGCTGAGGTTGATAGACAAGTCCAGGCTGCGTCCAAGTCATTTGGAGTACTGCACAGACAACTCTGGTTCCAGACATGACATCAAACTTAATTCAAAGATAAAAGCCTATAGCACAGCATGGCTGTACTACCCAGCCTCTTGTAATTTGCCACGGAATGCATGATTCTATAACGTAGGCACACCAAGAAACTCACCATCGTACAGTTTCCCACACCTATGACAACTGCTGGGATTTCCTGGGCAGACAAATTGTCAAATTGTGGAAATCATTCAGTTAACTAAAACGGTAAGCGTGAAAACCTTAATCGTAGCTGCACAGCTATGATGGACAGATCAATTTGTAAGAATGCCACAGGATCGTCCCCTCCCCCGACAGGGCATGTTGGAAGCATGCTGCTATATCCCCGTCTCCCTTCCACAGTGACATGATATATCTGGTCTGTAACTTAGTGGTTCTCAACCATTTTTTGCCCATGCACCTTTTCACCATAATATGTCAGAATGTCATTCCCCCTTTCCAAAATCGTCCGCCTCAAATATAGGTACATTCAAAATAATATAGTTATTCCCACCCAAGGAAAGAGGGGTTTCCATCTGATTGAGAACCACTGCTCTAACACTAACATATTCTACGGCGTTGTCTTCATCCAAATCAAACTTTTTTCTTTATACTTTATACACTTGTGTACTAATACTACTACATGTAGTATTTACGGTGTTATTGATGCAACAAAATGCTTCCATGATATCAATATCATGTGTCTGAGCTGTGTAAAAATAAAAAACAAAACGATGAATTGCTAGTTGATGGACAATAACAATAAAGATTATTATTACTATTATTATCATCACTGATTACTATCAAGGATCGGCTCTCGTCGGCCTCTTGCGTTCTCTCCTTCAAATTTGCAACCAGCAGTAGGCTATGTAATGTCTGGGGTTCTCTGTGCGCGTGTCATCGGTGGCCGAGTCGTTGGGCTGCCAGACTTGGTACCATTAGGTCTCAGGTTCGAATCTTAGAAAAGCTAGGTCTGACGTGTTCCTTGGGAAAGACGTGTAACATGCATTTTCCCCACTCAACCCAGGTGCAAATGGGTACAACACTGCAGGCACTAGCTTGGGGAGTAAAACCTGCATCAGACTAGCATCCTGTCCAGGTGATTAGTATTCCATCCGTAATTTTACGGTTTAGCAGCGTAAAATAAAGTGGGTCAAATCTGTACTCGATGTCGATATCAGCTTAGAATAGATATACATTTATTTTTATTATATGAAGTAAAAATTTGGTGTGTGTTTACGCAGTGTGCTTTTATTCATGCAACTACTGTACTCTTACTCTTAGGAAAGGTGTTTCACTCTGCCTTCCTTACTCGGCTCAGGTGTGAATGAGCACCCAGCTATAGGTAGAGAAAGATCAATTTTAGTACAAAGTGGCTAATGGCTGCTGTACTGCATGCTCCCCCAGGGAGTTGAGGACTTTGAATGAAATGGCCTGCTGGGAGGTAAATCAAGTACTGTCGGGTAAGCCTGTACTTTTGCAGGATACAGACTATAAATCCATCTTTATCCCTTAAACTACAAAAAAAGAAAGAAAAAACCCATAACAAAACAATCCAAATTATACTAGTGCTGGAAATTCAGGTTAAACTTGTCTCCTATGAGTAGACTAATTTTCAATGCCCAGTGGTTGGACTGCTAAACTTAGTATCATGAGGTTCGGGTTCTAAAACCTGACAATGCTAGATCTGACATCGTGTTCCACAGAGAAGACATTTCCATTTCCACACTTGACCTACCCAGGTGCAGATGGGTGATAGCATCTTTGTTGTTTAATTGAAATTTACTCTGTCCACCATATGCTGTGATCTCAGGGTGAATTAAAAGGAAACAACAAGATGAAAGAGAAATGCAAGAGTGAAAGGAAAGAAGTAGAACCTACCAGCAGTGCCTTCCAACCACCCAGGTATAAGTATCAAGTGGGGTGTAAACCGTGTAACTGTAATACTATAGACCTGCCCAGGAGATGATGTGTAGAAGCACCCATTCCATGTCATGCTATATAAACCACGATATGCACCAGCTCTCTGGGCCACAACAGGCTTGAGAGAACTTCATTTCATTTCTTTTTGCCTCTAGCACATAATACAATTATATACATTACATCACAAAAATTGAAAACTTCTATAATAACACTGACAACGAACTGAAGAAAAAAGCAACACATACATAACAATAATAACATTAACATGTCTAAAGACCAGCCACCCTCCCCCCACCAAAAAAAAAGGAGTAAACAACAATATGAAAGAATGATGTGAAAGAGCAAATGGAAAGAAGTAGGACCTACCAGTAGCACCCACTAACTGCCCCCACACAACATGTAAACATTCCCTTAAAAAACTAAAACAAGGAAAGGGGTAACACCTGCCAATATTTATTTCAATCCATTTATTATGTGACAACGATTTATTCCATGACATTTTTTGTTGACAGATAAAGTGCAGAGATGAAACTTTATTATTTTATAATAATATAACAATCCAATATTGACTTGCTCTCTTCTTTCATATTCAAGCTTGAAGACCAGGAGGACATCAAATGACATTGCCATTCAGACATTCACCCAAAACCAGTAGCACATATAATCATTGACACTTGAACTGTTTCTTGTGCCTCTTTGCTTGTCGTTGTTTAGCTGAAAAGATGAAATTTTATGATGCATTATATATTGTATATATTATACATGCCATGGGCTTAGACGCATTTGGAGTTATTATCAATATCTGATTCACAGTCATCAAATGACATGTCTCACAACAACAAAAATTCACTGGCATTTTGACCGTACTTTAGATCCTCTTCCTAGCTACCAAAAACGTTGAAGCCTTCTTGCTCAAATTGGGTTTATCTTATTAAGCCAATGTAATTCTGAACCAATAATGTGTGTAAATTGTGTCTTTGGTGGCCTAATAGTTTAAGCTGTCAGATTTAGCATTGCGAGATCCCAGGTTTGAATCCTGGCAGTGCTGGGTCCGACATTGTGTTCCTTGGGAAAAACTCTTAACACAACAATTTGACCTTTGACCCAGGTGAAAATGTACCACCATCAACAGGGAAGAAAAACCTGTGACAGGCTAGTGTCCTATCCACGAGGCAATGCATCATCACTTGTTCCAATTCACACTAAGAAACCAGGATTTGCTCTGGTTCTATAGGCCATAACGACCTTGAAGGAAATTTACTATTTTGTTTCTATAATTTGTAAAGTACGAAGCTGATATCAGTTTTGACATCACTGAAGGACAACAATATAATAATGCATGTGTAATAAAAATTAAAAGTCTGAAACACATTTCAATGCATAGGTTTGAGACAATAGATTGCGATATGATTGGCTGTGGCCGTGAAGGGAAAATAAAATGCAAGGAATTGAACAGACTAGCACAGGTGACACACACACGTGGCTGAGAGAGGGTGTGGAGGCGGGGCTTAATGTTCAAAAGCCTTCAGTGATTGGCTCTCCAATTTCATTGAGTGTAAGTGTACTAAGAGGCTGATAATCAAGGGAATGCATGACACTTTTTTAACCTTTAGACTTTGTGCATGACATAAATTATCTCCAATTAAGCTTCCATAAAAACATGTATAAAAGTATGTTTTTTGGGGCCCCAAAGGGTGGGCATAGATACGGCGCCTACTGAACTTTTATCCAAAAAAAAAAAAAAAAAGAAAAAAGGAAAGGCTATTGACGGCGTTGTTCTATGACTTTGTTTCTGCAGTGTGGATTTAAAAGCGTTACTTTTTTGTTATTGGAAGTATTAGAATCATTGATTTGCATAAGGCTGGGGGATGAATTCATCTTGATGTGAAACATATACTATATACACATACATTTTTGTACATGTTCTGCGTCAACTAGACACAAGATGCAAGTTGAATTTCTCTTGGTTTTTTATTTGATTTTACCCACATCCACAACTAAGATGATTTTGGGGGTTTTGGTAGAATTTTAAAAACTTTGCCCGGATTGCTGCGTAAACAGCCAATGGATCCTTAATGTGCAGCTTGGTAATTGGCAAGGGGACCTCCTTTTATCCTCTGTCTCTGATGGGGCTAGGTGTCAATCCACCTACGTGGACCATGAGGCTAGGTGTCAATTCACCTACTTAGATCATGGGGCTAGGTGTCAATTCACCTACTTGGATCATGGGGCTAGGTGTCAATCCACCTACTTGGATCATGGGGCTAGGTGTCAATCCACCTACTTGGATCATGGGGCTAGGTGTCGATTCACCTACTTGGATCATGGGGCTAGGTGTCGATTCACCTACTTGGATCATGGGGCTAGGTGTCGATTCACCTACTTGGATCATGGGGCTAGGTGTCGATTCACCTACTTGGATCATGGGGCTAGATGTCAATCCACCTACTTGGATCATGGGGCTAGGTGTCGATTCACCTACGTGGACCATGAGGCTAGGTGTCGATTCACCTACTTGGATCATGGGGCTAGGTGTTGATTCACCTACTTGGATCATGGGGCTAGGTGTCGATTCACCTACTTGGATCATGGGGCTAGGTGTCGATTCACCTACTTGGATCATGGGGTAGGTTTTACTCAAGAAAACATTTCAACTTGCCAGGGGTGAACTCAAGACCTTTTGGTTGAGAGGCCGACACCTCGCCTCTGGACTACTGAGTCCCTCTTTTCTTTGAAATGTTAAGGGCTAAAAGCACAGTAAAGCAGTTTCCATACTTAGCATTGAGAGCTGTGTAACCAGGAAAAGAGTCTAGTAGATTTCCCTAGGCACACGGTATACATTGGCAGTTTGCCATTGCTTTCCATGCTGCCTTTACATTACCTGAGCCTGAACAGACTTAGCTATCCATTCCACTGCTGGATTGACATGAAGACCAGAAGGAAAAAAAATGCCTAGGCGGGAGATCAAACTCTGATCATATGAGTAACTCTATGAACTGATTAATTTTTTTTTTAAATGACAACCCAAACCTGAAATGCTACATTCAAGGTGAAGCATTGATGAGCAATTAAAAAGCATAGTGTTCTTGACATGAAAAAAATGTTTCAAGAAGAAGACAATATTGTCGCCACATACCTGATTCCCCTTGGTGCACACTGGGGGCCAAACAACTGACCATTTCTGAACTCTAAAGCTCTTTCTGCGGCTGACTTCTTCTTCTTGGAGAAGTTCTGCAAGGTGACCACACTCAAACCCCCATGTGTCCTGGTTGAAGAAAGTAAAAAAAAATCCAATTATTAAAATATTTTTTAAGTGTCTTTTAAGAATGACAAAAAAGCATACAGAAAACAGCATCCTCCTTACTCTGAAATCAGTCACTAACCTGTCCTTATAATAAAAATTGTATGCTTTTTGAAAATCTCTTGTCTCACTTTTTCAGTTCATAAGACATTGCTATAATGCGTAAAAACACAGATATCCTTTTTACTGGTCCTTGTTAAAAACTCCTCCACCCTGGGTCTAAGACTCCACCTTGTCATCTCAGCCAAAGGATTTTTAAGTAGGGTTCCTTCAATGTCATTATGACCCATAGAGCCGGAGCTTATTCTATAGGAATTGTAGTGTTAAGTGAAACAGGTGATGATCATTACCTCCTAGATGGGACGCTAGTCGGAGGCAGTTTTTTCAGATTAAATCTAGTGCTTGTACCCATTTGCACCTCGCCCACTGGGGAAAATATGTGTTAAGCGTCTTCCCAAGGAACACAACAGCGGATAATCTTGCTAGGATTCAAATCCGGGACCTCATGATCCCCAATCCAATAGCCTAACCACTCGCCACTGACACAGAAGGAAGAGCTGTAATTTCATTTTGCATACATATTATCATTATGTTTATTTTTATTTAACAAATTTTCTCAGAGTGAATGGAAATCCTGTTCCAATATTATTGTAGAAGGTTGACTTAATTAATGTCTCTTTCATACTAAACGAGGAATTGAGAGGAATGTAATCATCCTCGTTAACAGTTGAGTCGTCCTCTACACCGCTATCTGACAAACGATCTTCCTGATCCACATCACTGACACCAGATTCTTCTTCCCCCGACTTGTGTGCACCTTGGCTCATTTCTTCACCTGCAGGAAAAAACAATAAAATAAAATAAGGCTACATGAAAGACTTTTTCCCCATCGTACTTAAAAAAAAGACGAAGTTTGAACTCAAACAGTTACGGACCAGCAGCACCTACCAACCGCCCGTATATGTTTTGAAAGGACAATTCTTTTGAATAAAACATTAACACAGTGACGAAACAGAAGCATAGTAACAAGATGCAGAATTTTAAAACAAACCAACAAAAAAAAAAGAAGAAAACTCTGAATTTGAAGAAATAATGTTTGAGTCATTACCGTCTTCTGAATGCTTTGCAGACTTTGCGGAAACCGCTTCCAAAACATCACTTGGAAGTGCCAGTGCTCTTTTGTTGATGTTTTCAAGCTTTTTCTCCTGTATAAAAAGAGACAAATAGTTGTTTTAACTATGATGAAATGCGGACAGACAATAATATGTTCTATTGAAATTCACCCCGTCTTCCATTGCAGTGATCTCAGGGTGAATTAAGAGGAAACAGCAAAATGAAAGATAGGTGAAAGAAGGAAAGGAAAGAAATAGGACCTACCAGCAGCACCCGTCAACTGCGCGCTCATTACAGTTCTTCATCAAAAGTAGAAACAAATTGCTGAATAAGAAAAAAGAAGCTTTTTGTGCCAAGAGACAATAAATGAGATCAACTTAAAACTTCTCCACCACTAAAAAAACCCCAACCAAAACAGAAGAGATACACATTGACACATAAGACAAAATCTGTGATTTCCACAATCCATATTTCTATTGTATCACACTCACCTTCTGTAACTTAAACATCTCATTGCGGTTCCGTCTTTTTCTTTCTCCACATCTCTAGACAACTTTTCCTGGTCACGAAAACTCTGAGCTTGTGACAAACTTTGCATTCTGCCAGCAGACATGCCCATCTCCTCAGGTGCATCATCATCTGTGTAGAGAAAACGAAGAGCAGAATAAAATCCATAACCTTTTTTCGGTCTCTTAATCTTCAAATCGAGGATACAAAATACAATTTAAACATTGAAAAAGTTTTCCGCAGAGGGATGTACAGTAAGCACATTAGTCGCAGCCATCTACCATAATACAACGTGTAGGATTTGTGGTACAGATGCTACAAAACTACCGATTGACCAAGGCGATATCCATTTGGTCTAAACGAATGAGTACAACCATAGCACATTGCTGCTTTTCAATGAGGCCGACAATGCTTTCCAGTGTTGCAGATCGGCCTGGCTACATCTTCTGACCTTGGCCACTGAATGCATGCCCCCAAGACTTTCGGTGTTTGTTGACACGACCAATTGTCATTTGTGTGTTAAATCTATAAATTTGTTGCTTATAATTTGCTACTGTTTTGCATCAATTCTTTGCTTGTAAGTTAATTCAATAAGAAATGTTTCTGAATGCTGACATTTTTTTTTATATCCACACCCACAACTAAGATGATCTTGGGGTTTCGGTAGGATTGTAAACTTTTGTCCGGGCTGCCCCGTAAACAGCCACAGCATCTTTAACAGATCTTTAACGTGCAGTGTTATGAATCTATTTATTTGCATACAATTGGACTTTTTGTTAAACTGCACAAAACCAAAATGTACGCACATGTATATTATAATGCTATACATGTGTACTTACCTGATGCCGATAAATCATCTTCAAAATTTTCAAATTTTCGTGCCATCCTTTCAGTGTTAAGAGACAAGGAATTGATACTCTGGAAAAGCAAAGACAGTTTGATTAATAAATGAATATTTTATGTCTAGGTTAGTAATTCAAACGTTTCATGGTGATAAAAAATGTTTCTTCGCAGCCATCCCATGGATTTCATTGAAACTTTGCATAAAATGGAAGCATATAAATCAGATTACTGTCATTGCTGATAAGTGGCATTAACACAAATAAATTTAACTTTCATGGAAGGAAACAGAAAATGCCAGGACAGGGCAGCTTGGAGAAAGATCATTTCGGGCATCTAAAACCCATGCACCGGAAGGTAGAATGGGAGCTGATAAAGAAAGAAAGAAAATTTCAAGATCCATCAGTCCATTGAGGAAGAATAAGAATGCACATTTTTGTAAACAAAATGGATGTGAAGGAATGAATAATAAAATATTGAAGTCAAACTTTCCACGGCCCAAAGCATAAAAAATTATCAACACACGATTGGTCAGAATGATTAAAATGAAATGAAACTGAACCACTAGAACAATAAAATTCAAAAGAGGCCTAAATCGTACTCGTAGGCCTTCTGAACAAACGTTTCGTATTTTTTTTCAAGGCAAAAATAATTTCTTCAAATTCTAACGACTGAAATTTTGACAATAACAAAGATATAGACCTAGATTCTAAAGTTGGAACACTACGCGTGTGTGTTGTCAGTTGTGTCGAGGCGAGAGAGAGTTCACGCCTTAAGAAAACTCAGAGTGTGTGTTTTGCGAACAGTAAGACAACGCGAGAAGAGGGGTGTGGCAAAGCGCTGGTCTGCTCGTTGACAAGCCGTTCTTCTCTTTCACCTTTAGTTTTACGATTGGCAGATATCTGCCAATAGTTGGAAGATTTACAGACATGTAGTCTAATGAAGATCTAGATCTTTTACATCCACAACTACTACTAGATCGCAGGTATATGGCAGGTTTCACAAAAATGGGACCCAATGATAACTTGAACTCTTCAATTAATGTTTCTCAAAGTCTAATTGATGAATCTTCTTAACATTTGGTCCATGTATAGCTTTGACATCGCAGATATAAAAAACATAATATTGTGAAATTTGCTTTCAATTTGTGTGTTTTGTGAATATTTTTGGGTGTGAACGTCAGCAATCCAGACAGACCACATTTCCCTCTTTTAATAAGTCCCTTTTCACCTTAAGGTAGGTGAGGTCAACGACCTTTTATTCTGTTTTCTTTAATTCCATGTGGAAGAGAATTGTTCAAAGAAAATTTGGCAGTCCTAAATATTTTTTATCTTTTGCAGTGATCACGTGAGGCAGGTTTCAGATTTTCGTTATTATGTAACAACTGATGTCTACAAATGAACACACAGTAAGAGCTGAAAAAAAACAGTTGAAAAATACGTAGAAGCGCCGTTTTTTTTATCTTAAGTGAAAGAAAACGTATTCCTACCACCATATATTCTGTAAAAGACACGAAAAAAATCATAGGGAACTCTAAATGAGAGTGAGAATACCATGAGACTACTGGCAGTCTTCCAAACCTCATGGTCGGACAAAAAATACTTTTTCGATCTGAGATCTAATAACGGTAATATTGCGTCGAGCTATTGTCTCGTAGTTCATCGCGTGTAAGCCTATTGGGAAATCGTGAAATTTTTGTTTTTAAATTGTCTGGTTGGCTTTGCGGAATATTTTGTTTTTGGAAGACTCTTACGGCCATGCAAAAATGTAGACGATGATCGGACATCAGAAAGGAGACTGTGATCAGGTTAGATTCGGAGACCGTTCAGGTTAGATTCGGTTGCATTAGCAAAACCTGCTTTGGCTTATCGTGAGTGAAACTTATGTAAAGAAGTCCGGCAATCAATAGGCTTTCATGATTTATTATGTTCTAATAAATAAAGACAAGATAATTGGCAATACGGGAGGTTTAGAGGTCCCTTACAATGATAGTGACTTTACGTCTCCACTATGCACAGTCTCCTTGGCATAACAATACAATATTACTAAAAACGCATTTCAACGAGAGAGACAGAAAATAATACTAATAGCACAGGTTCAAGTAGAGTTCAAGATTTGCCAGCCACCGCTCCCATCCCGTCCCGTATTCCGCGAAGCAATTATCGATCGATAAAGACAAGTTTGTGCTAGTCTAGTAGGGCGCTCTATGTGACTGTAGATAGTTGAGGGGGGGGTGAGTGATGACGGAGTAAGCGGAGAAGTGATGATGGGAGGGGGGCTCGTACGGGAGAAAGGAACAATTGTCGTCAAAAGCGCTTTCTTTTTCGGCGAGGGTTTTGTTGCTGGTGCATCTCTCTCTCTAACCCGTAATAAGGATAGTATAAAGGCGTACAATCACAGAATTTTACAAAAACGGGACAAAAGGCATTGGTTTTCATCATCCACACGATCCGGATCGCGCGAGTCATCTGATCAACGGTAAGGCACCGGCCGTCGACTCCACGCCCGAGGTGTCGGGAAACACAAACTTCACATCTTATTGAGAACTAAGGAAAAGTCAGGGAACTCTCCAAACCAGATGCCCAAGCGTTACGTCACTAAATAAACGCCAGGGAAACCTCGGTCGACGGACGCGAGCAGTTCACGTAACATTACGTACTGGCGTTGGACCTAGAATTTTCACAGTTATGCCCCTTGACTGAAAAACATGACTTTTAAAAGCTAATTTACTTGCTCCACAGTCCTTTGCTATCTCTTAAAGTCATATATCTGGAATCCTCATGTTCTAAGCTTTAACATGGTATATAACATTTGTAAAAAATATAACATGTACATTTTGACAAAAGAGGGAAATGGGGATGGACCATTTTGTGAAACCTGCCATATACTAAGTTGATCTTGGAGATTTTGGTATTATTTTGTATTTTACCCAGATTGCCAAGGGATCTTTAACATGCACAGAGTGTTGTGATCTGCACACAGGATCTCTCTGCTATGGGACTAGATCTAGATGTCGATCCACCTATCAGGACCAGAGGGCCAGAGGGGGTTAAATTTTCCTCGAAAAATATCCACGAAATGTTCAACCCTTGGGGTTTTTCAACTCTCTAGAGATATAGATATAGATAGCTAGATTTAGATCCTTTTGCAATAATTAAATAACTTTCAGGCCTCAACACTTTTTCAGACCCCTAGAAATCAGTGAACATTCAATCATCATCTTACATGGAGTTGGATAAACGTAAACACGAGAGAACCCACGACGGCCACAACTGATCAGCCAAAGAGTAAGAGTAATCTTTTGTCTAAATTTTTACTTGGTAGTTATCTCCCATCCGTTGTGGAATCATACAACAATCAAAATTGCAAGTCTATATCGTAATCGTAACAAACGCTCTCGGCCAAGACCTCCTCAACTAGGCCTTGTCTCAGCTTAATCAAAACAGAATACCAAATACACGTAATGCCATGCATGATCGAAAAGTATTGACTACATGACTTATTATCTTTGGTCTAATTTATTTCTGCTCGGATGAAATTATCATATTATAAAAGAATTGCTGTGGTCTCGATTAGTTTTACATGACAACTTCAAGGATTGACTACATTAGACGTTTTCTCTCTCTCAATCTGTCTGTCTGTCTGTCTCTCTCTCTCTCTCAGTTTCTCTCTCTCTCTCTCTATCTCTCTCTCTCTCTCTCTCTCTCTCTCTCTCTCTCTGTGTATGTATTTCCTTGTATTGATGATGGTATTTACATTTTAATAACGTTCCTGTTAAAAACAAACATATAACATAATATCAAATTATGAAGAAATGGAACATTGCTGACTTTCTAGATGGGTAAAGAATCAGAAAGAACGTTCTGAGAGGGCATTTTTATAGTCAAATATAGATTGAATATGACACAATTCTGTTATTTTTTAAGGTCATTATATAAGCCAGCTATATATCACCTAGATCAAGATCTAAAACGAAGCAAAAGTAAACGAAATGAGCAGACTGTACTACTGGTATCGAGCATTCTCAAGTACTTGCTAATTTATTGAATTTTTTATTTTCTTACATTGGAGATTATACATATCTCTATCACTACTTAATCAGGGTAGATAATCGACCGTGTCGGCTTTTAACTTTTGTTTCGACACGAAATTTAAACTCTCGAAAAATACATGAAGTGTTTTGTCAATAATCAACTCCAGATTTAGAATCTAGATAGATCTATACATCTAGATTAGGATCCCTTAGCATCCCAAATCTAGATTGCCTATAATATATTATTTTGTTGATACCATTATCGCATAAAACCTTGGCTGTTTTTCATCATAAACTAGATTACTAATCATAGTCATCTAGAGATCTAGATCTAGATCTAGCTCCAGCTTCTCTAGATCTAAAAATCTAATATTATATACTTACGCTTTATTTAAAGAAGGGTGAATGCATATATGATAAGGAGTAGAGTCCTGATTTTTCTAGATCTAGGCATCTACATGGCATAGGACTCAGGAGGCATCTGGTAGTCTGCCATTGCTTTCGAGGTGGCTGTTACCTTTACTTTTGGTGAGTCTAAATATAGACAAGATCTAGACTAGATTTCTAGATCTACTGTAACTAAAGATACCCATTTTGCTGTTGATAGGAAGGCGAGAAAAGTTTGCCCAGACTGGGGATCAAACTCAGACCTCCTGGTGGTTTGATTTAGCCAAATCCACTACTAAGATGATCTCAGTTTTTTAGAAGGATTTTTAATTTTGCCCGGACTGCCCTGTTAATAGCCAACAAGGGATCTTTAACGTGCACAGAGTGTTGTGATTTATACGCGGGACCTCTTTGTTATCATCCTTTTCCAATTGGACTAGGTGTCGATCCACCTACCTGGACCTGGGGTAGATTTAGATTTTCCTAGAAAAAATTCAAGTCAACCGTTGGTGGGTCTCGAACCTACTACCTTTTGGTTGAGAGCCTGAAATCTTTCCTCTGTACTACTGAGTCACCTGAGGGGGAGGGAGGGGGAGGGGGTTCAGCCTTTTTAAGGATTGTGGTAGATCTCTCCTGTTTGTTTTTATTCTCCACGCCACGGGTGTGCCCTGAATTAATAAGAGCTGGATCTAGAGTCAACTGACACCAATTCGACCATAACACAAATTCGCCTCCTAAACCTATTTTTTAAATACTTTCATATTTATGCGTGCAATGTTGTCACAAATGTTTGTCATGCGTAATAGTCATCTTTTCTGCCAGTCATTTTCAACCTTAGATGAGGTCAAACTTTGTCTCATATAACGTTTGAGTTCAAATCGAACCAGATGAGTAGTATCCCTAGTTTTAAGCTGTGACTTTTTTCTAGTCATGTGGTCTTCTAGGGTCATGGAAACTTATTTTACAATTATTCTGCAAAGCCACGTGATATTTTAGCAATGTTGCAATTTTAGTCTTCCCTTCAAGCTGTTTGTAACGCTCTATTTTTATTTCGCATTGCCATAGAGGAGTGGTCGAATTGCTGTTAGTAAAACTCATCCTTACGTTGCCGTGTTCGACTATAGTCGAAACTTTCAGTTGACATTTGTATTGCTGACTTCGACCATAGTCGAAACTTGACCAGCTCCACTAAAAAGGCTGAATATAAAATAAAATGAAGTAAATTGTTATGTAGAGTAGTTTTCTTGCAATCGTAATAGACTGCTGCTACTGCATGAATTTGTTTGTTCAAAGCTTGCCGATTTGACCTATTCTCCCGACTTGTTTACACTGGCAAACTGGAAATCGTGAATTTTGATGATGAACAGATTTTATACACTGTCATGAATCTGATTCTAGCGAGGCTAGAGTTGAAGCTAGTGATGATCCATGGTGCAGCGAATATGATAGAGGGGTTGAAGAGCTTATTGCATCTGACAGTGACAACGAAGTGTATGGGGTTCTTTGGGAAAGAGCATGAATAAAAAGTGGGCGTGGCACTGTTGATGCTAGTGCCTGGCACTGGGAATATTTGAAAATTAGAGACATATATATGACATAACCACAGAAAATACAAGAAAAGATGACTTAAGAGTAAGTAGACAGAACAGCTAAAATACAATTAAAAATTCTTGATTGGTTTTCATGTCATTTTCTGTATTTTTTCTTAATAATTGTATTTTTTGTGTTTGTCATGCAACATGAATAATTGTGTTTTTTTCCCATTGTTGTCCAATTCTTCCCTATTCTCTGTCTTCCTCACACTACAATACAACCCACAAATCATGATTAGCCCATTTATAATTATGATTATGATTCACAATGGTGTATTTTGTGACCATAAACTGTCATTTTCACTGAGATAACACCAAAAAACATAAATTGTCAAAATCCAAGATGGCTGCCATGGTCATGACCTCATTTGCATACTTTGAATATTATAATGTATTTTTGTAGCACAATATATCATTAGTATGTCCTGAAAGTAAAGTTCCAATCGAATATCTATTGTAGTTTAGAAATGAGAATTTTTTTTCCTGAATGAGTCACTTTCACTTTCAGCCAAAATGCGTGGCAATGGCAAAGACATCCAGTGTAAAATGGGTGGCACGGTAAGGTTTAACGCAAATTCAACCATTTCATCATTGTCACTTATTTATAATACTTAATCTTCCGTTAGCTGAATGGAAAAGTATTGGCAGAGAAAGTATTGCACCGGCTTCAATCCTCCTGACGATTTGAAAAAAGCATATGATGCTGTCATATCCTGTTCATTGGGGCTGAATAAGAAAGCCAGAGAATTTAGTGTGCCCAGAAGCACCATTGAAAATGGAGTAACCCCTTTCACCATTTCATTGTCAAAGTGACTGTTAATTTCTTTTTAGGTTGTTCCATCATTAAAATATATATGTAGCTTAAACTGTGCTGATGGTCATTTACTTGATTTATGTGTGTGTGTCTTGATGGGGTTTGAGACCAAGTTATCCAAATTTTATGAGGTGGTCGAATTGATGTTAGGCTGGCCGAATTGGTGTGTTAGTCATGTGGCTTCTACAAAAACATGTCTAGCTTTTTTATTGCGTTAGATATAATGCTTATAAGTTACAGCACAGACTGCAGAGGTCATATTTAAAATTTTAATGAATTGGTGTTAGTTCAATCTAGTTGTAATTGCACGTCTTTGTCTACTCTCAAACAGCATGTGATTATCCAGCGACTACTGTATATATATTATATATATATATATACCCGGTAGTTATGAGTTTGTCGATCTTTGTTTGCCAAAGGCTCTGTTGAGTAACCATATTTTGCATAGCATGTAGTCTTTAAATCATCCCCAGATCGTTTTTGTTTGAAAAAATGTTCTGCCAAACTTGAGGATGAATATTGTAAACTTCTTTGTTTCCCCATCTTTATGAGCATCATTTTCATTCAGCTTGTGCCTGCCATTTTGAACAGGTTATACCAGGTAATTAAAAAGTTGGAATAGTTCCTTCACGTCTACCTGCGTAACCTCAGAATTGAATACTAGCCCAGTCTAATAATCGTACTTGGTAGCACCCGGGATGAAATATGCTTGTTATATATACAATTCTGAGGTGGTTGTTCTCTGTGTGTCAAAGGCTCTGTTGTCAGGCCACTACTAAGAGTAACCATACTTTGCATGTAGGTTCTAAGTCGAAGTGATCCCAAGATGTTTTTGATTTGAAGAATTTTTCTACTACAAAAGTGGCGTTTAATTAAAAAGGAATGTGTCATTGCTTCCCGACTTTGAGTAGAAATTTCAATTACCTGTTTTTGTAATTAAAAGGTTAAAATAGTATCAAGTACTGACTTGATCTAATATTTATACTTGATACCCGGGTTATAACATGGCTTGGTGTATCAAAATTACCCCCCCCCCCCCCCCCAACCCTCAAGATTATGTCTGTAATAACAATGTCTAGATTGCTTTCTTTGTTTAATATTGTTAGATGATGGTATCAAAATGTCTTCTCTCAATAATGAAACCTTTCAGATGAGCATGTGAGTGAACGATATTACCAGATTCCAACTTTTCAGTCATAAAACATGTTGAACATGGTGGCTTAGGTGAATGAAAGTTCTTCTCAAAAACAAAGAAACAATGAAATTTTCTTATATATATATTAGATATGTTGCTTCTGGTAGAAAAATTTCTCTCCTATGAAACTGATCTTGGGGGCATTTAAAACAGAGTCTTATGATCATAAAGAACAACCAATTCAGAATTAAACATGCAAGCTATACCCCAGGTGATATCAAGTCTCAACTCATACTCACCCAGTGATTTTTTCAGTTTTATTTCCACAAATGCAGGTGACTGTGTATAGCTTTTGAGAACACACATCCCATACATATGCCACGAAGGAAAAAGAAGGGCATAGAATTGCCTCCATTGGAGTTTGTAGAAAGTCCACTCTACCAATATGCTCCTTTCCGTCACATTCAGTTTTCTGAAAGCGTCAACCATGCCATGGCGAGACCGGTACCAGTTGAGGAGTTGGAAAACATTCCATGGGTATGCAACACAGTGTGTAAGAGAGCTTTTGTTATTGTTGGAGGAAATACAAAAGTTACCGGCCTACTGCAGTACTATTTCTGTAATTGTTGGAGAGTGATGTATAATGTATTGGATGAGGCGAAGGTTAAATCCTGTGTATATTTGCGTTTATAGGATTTGCTTGATAACTGAATTGAATAGTGGCATCACCAGTCTAGTGCTTAAACTTCCAGACTTGGGATCAATGAAGTCTTGGAATCTCACGCAGGTAATGCTAGGTCAGACAATGTGTTCCTTTGTGAAAGACACTTAATATACATTACCCTCCTTGTCCAGGTGCAAATGTGTATCAGTATTAGCTGGAAAGTAATACCTGCAATAAACAGGATGCAACAACATGTTAATGATAGTACATCTGTTCCTTGTGCCAGTTCACTCTTTTTATTTATTTATAGAAATCAAGTTAACTTTGCCTCTGTGAACCACAATGGCTGGGAAGGAAAAAATTAGTAACACTTTTTTTTTTTTGGTTGCTTTTTACATTTGGATGCTCCTATGCTTCATCTAGTTAGGATTCCGTGGCACAAGAACCAATAGAAATCTGTATAATAATCATATGAGCAATCCATGTATCCCTATTGGATCTCATTTTTGACACTTAAGAAGATAAGAAGAATATTTATATTGCGCCTTCCCTCAGAAGAGCTCAAGGCGCATTACAAGCGAAATGATTACACAGACATGGCATGCTATCGCTAAAACATTTTACATAAAACAGATGCATCAATAAAAATAGTATCACAATCAATTCAGTAAAAGCATGCAATTCAATAAAATTCATCTAAATATGTTGGAGAAGTAGTGGGATTTCAGTATATTCAAAGACTCTGCAGACTGGACGTCCCATGGTAAAATGTTCCAAATTTTGGCTGCTTGTGTTTGTAGGGCCCTATCTCCGAAAGTCTTAAGTTTAGTTTTGGGTGTTTGTATCATTTTCTTGCTCGCTGAGCGCAGTGATCTGTTTGGTGTGTATTTAGGAACTAACTCTTTTAAGTAGACTGGAAAGTCAGCCTCGTGCAGGCATTGGTACATGATTGTAGCTATCTTGTAGTCAATGCGGGATTTTATTGGGAGCCAGTGTAGGTGTTTAAGTATTGGCGTAATGTGTTCTCTTTTTGAAACTTCCATAACTAATCTGGCGGCATTGTTTTGTATTATCTGCAGTTTCTTGATTTGTGTCAGTGGAAGTCCAGCCTGCAGAGAATTGCAGTAATCAATTCTTGAAAGAACAAATGAGCAAATTAATTTGTTTGTTGCCTCAGGAGTGATGTATTTCCTGATATGACATATTCTTTTTAATTCCAGATAGCAAACTTTTCTCAAATGTGAGATATGGTCTTCCATGGACATGGTACAATTCATGATAACTCCTAAATTTCTTACTTTTTTTTGACAACAGGAATTTCTTCGCCACAGATTTTAACATATCTTAATTTAGCGGCTTCTATTTTGGCTTTGCTTCCTATTGCTATAACTTCTGTTTTGTTCTCATTTAATTTCAATTTATTGGATGTCATCCACGAAGAAATCTGGGTGGCGCAATCATTAAGTGAAGTTATGACAGATGGCAGTCCGGATATTTCAGCAGACTTATAGAGCTGAGTGTCGTCAGCATAAATGTGGTAATTAAAATGGTGTTGATTGATGATGTTGTGTATTGGTTGTGCGTACAAAGAAAAGGATTGGCCCCAGAACCGAGCCTTGGGGCACACCAAAATGAAGAACAAACTTTGTATTTCTTTGAGAATCGAGTAAAATGTGCAGCATCTTGCTCATACTTTTGGCTTAGAGTCCGTAAGTCTGTTTTTACCTTGAAAAGTACTATGAGAGTTAATTGTATTTTGTTTTTAAAGAAACCTTAGTTGACGACAGAGACTCAAAGAGATTGGGGTAGAAATCAAGAGACGCCATTTTGAGTTTGCAAGACTACTGTGGCACTACGTCAGAAAGGCCAGTGATAGACAGGCTTTTTGTTATTTACCTTAAAGGGGTAAATTCAAGTTAAATTATCAATGTTTTCTGGAATATTACAGGCCGTCGTGCTAGTAAGAATAAGTTTATGCAGTCAGAATCTTTTTTTACTTATTTGAAAAGGTTGGCAATTATGTTGTATTGTATGTTGATGAAAATTCACCAGCCAGCCATGTGGAATTTAACGTCAAATTTTATCAATGTCATAATCTCTTGGTGTATTCTACTTGTAGTAAACATGACAATGACATGCTTTATCTGGTATAAGAAAGGAAATCTTGGCAGCCTTCATTGTGAAATGTCAACTTTTTTTATGATGGAAATTATAATGTGATATGTAGGGAGGAATGGTTTTGAGTTTCATGTGTGCAAACCATCTTGTTGTATGCAGCTCTGACTGTATTTCAGCTCACATACATCACTGCTGGAAAGGTTGGGAGACAGAAAAGCTATTTTTAAAATTTCCTACATTTCTATTGTCTTTAAGACATATTTATATTATATTTACCATTTTATTAAAAATAAAAAAAAAGTTTGAAATTTATTTAGTGTTTAAAAAGTGCATGATTGACTGAAATAATGTTTTTCCACTTTGTGTCCTTCTAGATTTCTCCTCAATTTAGAAACCGTCAGGCCACTCATATTTCCAGATCCAGAAAGACCGCAAAGTCTTTCACTAAACTTCGGAGCAAATCTGAAGGGAGCCCTGCTGAATATCTCCACTCTGGTGGCATCAAATCCAAATTCCCCCGTTGCAGTTCTTTCAACACATGCCAAAGTCCCCAAATTTGAAGCACGCACAGACGACACACAAATGTCTCATTTCTCCTGAAACTAATTCAGACACAGCCTGTGTAACAGATCACAGACAATTAAATTCTGAATCGTTTCACGAAAAAATCTTTCACCACAAATACACCACCGAATCAGATACACGGGGACGATCATGCGCACTCTGAAAATGTCTCAGTGGACGATATTAACATTGCTAACAGTGGTAGACCAGGCAACACTTTGCAGGCATCTGCTTTCCGACACGTCTCTATGACACACCTTGAGACTGAGAGCGAAGCAGTTACCGCTGCTTCCTGTGACGCAAAGTGCGTAACTTGTGGACTCCAAATAAAGAACAACGCATGTGATTCAAGTGATGTTTGTTCCCCTCGATGTGTTCAGTGTCGGGTGGAAATGATCCTGCACCACTCAATACCACCGGATGCAGACTCAAATTTCAGTCTTCCCAATGAATGCGATCTGTGTACTCCGCCTCGTCACTCTCACCGCGAATGTGTTAAAATTTTGGTGGCTGATACACCTGAACATGATTACGGACTTACCATGCGACAACGGCAGCTAAAATATTTGCTTCGTAAAGATAAGGAAAACAGATAATGAATAGTGACAAAACAGGCCTCTGAAGTCTCTGTTCTAAATGTTTTGTCTTCTTTTCTTTCTTAATTTTGGATTGAGATGTTTATTTTTTTATGAAAATGTATTAAGAATTCACTTTTGTACATGTTGCTGCAGGTCAGCATTTTGTTTCATATCTCATACTTCATTCTATTACTTGTACTGAAGTGATAGTGCATTAAAATGTTTGCTCAAGATTAACAAAGAGATAAGAGGTCATGTTGAATGTAGTCAATGTAGACACGGATGAGCCAAACTCAAGGGTATGAACAGAACAAGTCTCGGGCATCACCCATTGCCTCGCCATGAAAGCAAAGTGCACTATGATCTGTTACATCTCTAATATGTCCAATGTCTACTTTAGGGCTCTAGCTCTAATATCTTCACATGTTTAGTTCCTTCAAGGCCATTGATGCCCATAGAGTCAGAGCTTATCCCAGTTTCTATAGCGTGAAGCAGAACAGATGGTGAAAATCACCTCCTGGACAGGACGCTAGTCTGATGCAGGTTATTACTCCTAAGTTAGTGCTTGTACCAATGTGCACCTTGGTCTAGTGGGGAAAATGCATGATTGTTACGTGTCTTTGCTAAGGAACACAACATCGGATCTAACTTTGCTAGGATTTGAGCCAGGGACTTCATAATTCCAAATCTGGCAGCATGACCACTGGGCCACCGACACCACAATAGTGTAAAATGGGTAGTGTTATTTATTAGTCATGTTGGCAACGTATTTTATAATATAACATATTTTGTTATATAATGGCTATGAAAGACTATGAAAGTACTGTAGGCTTAAACATAATACTCAATACTTCTGCTCACTACTCATCGGCTCAGAATGATATTGGCGTAACTATATGATATAAACCCATTTTGAGAAAAAAAGGATCCCAAGTTCTCAGCTGGAAAGACAATCTAAAGTCATGACAAAATGTAAGTAAAATTTGAGACAAACGTAGACCGAATTTGGCTATACTACAATTTAATGTGGAACAGGCTAGTTGAAGATTGTGAATCTGATAATAGTAATAATGACTAGTATAACTCCAAAATTGGCAAATGTGTAGTTAGGACAATTTAAATTATGAACCGATGTATGGTACTATTTAAGATGGAATATTACTGTAATGTCTGTCTGTGCATTGTAAGCTCAGTGCTATCTTATTGTTATTTCTGTCCTGTTTCCAGTTGTGTATTTCTTATATTATATTAAACATTGTTGCCTTGTGTAAAAGGGGTTATAAAATTAATTTAAACTCCATTTTAATACCGATACCATATTCTATGAAACTCTTATCTCCATAGTGCCCACTGATTTGTGGTATTGGAAATTCATTTTTTTCCATTTAATCCATCTCCATACATTTTGCAAAGAATTCAAATTAAAGCTGGAAATATGGAGATTGCATTAGATAGCACTGAGATTTCGGCGTTTTGAACTTGTTTGGATTGTTTATAGCTGTACATTAAATTTGTATTTTCTGAGGATTGTATTATTATTTATAAGGGAAGCAAGGTTGTACAAATGGTTTAACATGGTGTATAAATAAATCCAATAAATTCAATTGATTTTCTGTTTTTAAATTTTAATTTACTGTGTATATTTGTTTTTGTCTTAACTTTCTTGTTTTCTGTTCAATTTCTCTTTCCACTGCTAAAATATTAAACGGATAAGTATTATAATTATAACTCTCTCTGTCTCCATCTCTCTCTCTCTCTGTGTCTATCTGTCTGTCTGTCTCTCTCTGATTCTCCTCTCTCTCTCTCTATGATTCTCTCTCTCTCTCTCTCTTCTCTCTCTCTCTCTCTCTCTCTCTCTCTCTCTCTCTCTCTCTCTCTCTCTCTCTCTCTCTCTCTCTCTCTCTCTCTCTCTCTCTCTCTCTCTCTCTCTCTCTCTCTCTCTCTCGTTCTCTCTTCATTTATCTTTTTTTTTAACTACATATATTATGACATTTAATCATCTATGTGTTATAAGACTATTATTAAGACTACATGTAATTATTGTATAAAACAGCCGTAAGTCTACATTCATATAAGAGCTGTATAATCTACTAAGGTCAATGTCCTTAATGACTAGAATATCATTGACTTGACCCTGCTGTCACTCTTCCACTTGATGACATAAAGACATAGGTCAACAGGTCAGACTGAATTTGGCTTGATGATTTTCTTATGAAATATAAGTTTGAACCTGAATAATTGATAAACATCATAGAGTTAGAGTATATGCATGAACAGTACACACATAGTAGAATTAGTAGATATATTACATGTGATAAGGTAGAGGAAAGAGTGTACCTTTCCCCCTTTCCTGATTTGAAATGATCACAGTGTGAATTAGCCATGTATGTTATGAACATTGTGTGAAAACTACAGCAGACTACAGTTGGAACCATTTATAACAGTAACAACAGGACTGATTCTAACAGTAACAGACAACTTTTTATAACTGTAATAATAGGGACATCGCCAATAGAGGGAAAATGGAGAGTGAAAAGAGAGGTGGGTCGATGTAGAGAGAGAGAAACAGATAGTACTAGTAGATAGGGAGAGAGAGAGAGAGAGATTATGTGTAGTGTGAGTGTTAGTTTTGTCATAGTCATAGAATAAATGTTGACGGGTGCTCTTGGAAGGTCATACTTCTTTCCTTTTAACTACATACTTGTTGTTGTCTCTTAATTCACTCTGCTAAGCTAAGATCACTGCATTTGGTGGACAAGTTAAACATTAAATTTAAATTGAGGAATAAGTAATTACATGGTGTACACATAACAGTAATACAATAATAGTGTCAATGGTCAATATTGTCAGTCGAGGAGTAAAGGTTTTTTTCTTTCTGGTTTTTTCTTTCCCTCATTTTCCCTGTCACGCCAAGCTGTTGAAATCATCAAATCCCTCCTCCCTCTTCCTGTTGATTAGATCCCAAGAATATTATTTGTTTATGTAATGTACATTTTCTAACGTTTCGCTGTTTTTCACATAATATAATAGGCATCCCATTTCTGTGATTAGTTTGGTCATAATGGTTTATGGATGAAAGGTGGGGATAAAAACAAAGATTTTTGTTCATCTGGGGATCATGATGAGGTCCTGGATTCAAATCCTAGCTAGGTCCGAATCGAAGTTGTGATCTTTTGGAATTTAACATGCATTTTCCCGTTCTACCCAGGTGCAAATGGGTATAAGCACTAGCCTGAGAGTAAAAACTTGCATCAGACAACGTCCTGGCTAGGAGGTGATTATTATCACCTGTTCCACTTCATGCTATTGACACCGGGATAAGCTCTGGCTCTATGGGCCATAGCGGCCTTGAAGGAACTTTTCTCTTACTTTTACCATATGATGATCTCAGGGCGAGTTAAGAAAACGTAGCAAGATGAAAGTGAAACACTGGTACGACCCCACCCCCTTTTTTTTTTCTTCTTCTTCCAATACACACATCATCAATAACTTTGCAGAACTCTTGACCGTTACTCAGAGGGAAATTAAATATGGTCAATGGATCCAAAATAAAAACAAGTCCTTCCCTCAATTAAAATTAAATGGGGCCAGGGCAGATTTCCCCCTCCAAGTTATCAGTGAACCATCCACTTAGTTTCTCCTTGTGAGTTATTTAGAATAACATTCTATCAGTGGAACCATGGCATACACTTAGTTTCTCCTTGTGAGTTATTTAGAATGACTTCATTTATCAGTGGAACCATGGCATACACTTAGTTTCTCCTTGTGGGTTATTTAGAATGACTTCATGTTATCAGTGGAACCATGGCATACACTTAGTTTCTCCTTGTGTGAGTTATTTAGAATGACTTCAAGTTATCAGTGGAACCATGGCATACACTTAGTTTCTCCTTGTGAGTTATTTAGAATGACTTCAAGTTATCAGTGGAACCATGGCATACACTTAGTTTCTCCTTGTGAGTTATTTAGAATGACTTCATGTGATCAGTGGAACCATGGCATACACTTAGTTTCTCCTTGTGAGTTATTTAGAATGACTTCATGTTATCAGTGGAACCATGGCATACACTTAGTTTCTCCTTGTGAGTTATTTAGAATGACTTCATGTTATCAGTGGAACCATGGCATACACTTAGTTTCTCCTTGTGAGTTATTTAGAATGACTTCATGTTATCAGTGGAACCAATACACTTAGTGGCATTTAGAATGACTTCAGTTTCTCCATTGTGAGTTATTTAGAATGACTTCATGTGATCAGTGGAACCAACCATGGCATACACCTAGTTTCTCATTGTAAGTTATTTAGAATGACTTCATGTTATCAGTGGCTCATGGCATACACTTAGTTTCTCCTTGTGGGTTATTTAGAATGACTTCATGATATCAGTTGAACCATGGCATACACTTAGTTTCTCCTTGTGAGTTATTTAGAATGACTTCATGTTATCAGTGGAACCATGGCATACATTTAGTTTCTCCTTGTGATTGTGAGTTATTTAGAATGACTTCATGATATCAGTGGAACCATGGCATACATTTAGTTTCTCCTTGTGATTGTGAGTTATTTAGAATGACTTCATGTTATCAGTGGAACCATGGCATACACTTAGTTTCTCCTTGTGGGTTATTTAGAATGACTTCATGTTATCAGTGGAACCATGGCATACACCAATCATCTCCCTTTGCCATTGCCAGAAATCAGGAATTGCATGATTGTTATTTTAATTTATCAATGGGAATTGGGATGCATTGGTCATGATGTAAACGGTGTGGTTTAGGCTAGTGGGTGGGAATGTTTTCAAATGGACTTGCAGATGTTATCAAGGAATGGCAGATGTTATATCAAGGAATGTTCATAATTTCAACCTCAGATTTGAATTGATTTGAACAGCTCCAAATTAGGGGGACATCTGGGCAGATTTCATGTTTTGGGCATTAAATAATATCAGACTTTTTTTTCCCATTTCTTGCTTCTGCTTCTACTAAATCTAAATTTAAAGTAAACAACAAGTTTTCATGCTCTTTTCTAAATCTATCCGTAAGTACATGGTTTGTCAACTTCTGCCTTTTGCCTTCCAATTTCTATTAGTATTACAATTAACTACTAATACAATGTACTACCATTCAACTATCAAACCTGCAATTGGGAAAAAAAGCTTTGCTTTACATGTATTTGTTGCCACAAACTTAAATTGAAACATGTACATATTCAGCATTTCAAGTGTAATACTTGTAACATGGGTACCTTCACATGAATGTGGAAAATAGTTCAAAACCTATTCCATTAAACTCATGAAAGATAGTCAGATAGATAAATGGATTCAGAGAGACAGAGAGAGAGACAGAAAAAGTGTGTTAGTGTGACAGACAAAAAAATAGTATTAACCAAGTTCAAATTTTTAAAATAGTGCCCACAGACATCATTGTGTGTGGTTTTTCTTCTTTTTTTTTAAGAGCACATGAAATAGACATCGTATTGCTTAAAAATCTTCAAACACTACATCGACCATGATGTGTGACAATGAACGTTTATAAACATCTGATATTGACACAGTATAGAGACCACAGCTAAGTAAGTAAGTAAGTCCCGCACTCATAAGTTGAGCCTTGGGTAATCAGGAGTAGAGTCCTGCATACGGCATAATTGGGATAGTTTGCCATTGCTTTCCAAATTCCGCACCGCCTTTACTTTGAGCTGAGTCTGAATAGATCTAGCTACCCATTTCACTACTGGGTTGACAGGCGGGCCAGAAAATTTGCCCGGACTGGGAAATCGAACTCCGGCTTCTTGCATGGCAGTCAGCCGCTCTACCGACTGAGCTACCAGTGCCTCTAAGTATGGCGCAGTAATTCAAACAAGTAAAAAGCATGAGTTTAACCACAAGCTCAGTGCTCTTCATGGGAGTTGATGAAACAAACAAAAACAAAATAAAAACAATTTATTCCCCCCCCCCCCCCCCCCCAATAAAAACCCAACCCAATTAAAAAACAACGAAAACCCACAAAAACTAACAAAAATAATAAATCTTGACGAGACGTTGTATTTCAATTTTAACACAAGTTTTATTGCTGTGGTATACAAAGGAGGAATGAAGAAAAGGGATGAAGGAAACTTGTGTTTATCAAAGACCTTTAGCCTCAGCTTTTTATTGCCAAATGCCAATCCAATGATGAAGGACTTGGGGAAAACAATGGAAAAAGTTAACATATGATTTCAACTCATATATGAAATACTTTATTGGTTCAGTAGAACATTGAAATGTAAAGTTGTAAACAAACGGAATAAAGAACGAATGGAGGAAAACAACATTTAAATTGTATTAATATTAATGTGTCAGGATTAAAGCAGAAATATCAGGATAAGCAGAACAAGGTAACAAAACATTTAATCTATCATTAGTATCAATATAAAAAAATAAACATGAACAAGAAAAGAGTTTATGGAAATAGACACAGCATGCATGCATTCACATCGAAAACAAATTGAATTAAGTTTAGTTGTAAGACAAATTTAGTAAGACAAATGACCAACTTATTTAACTTATTGGCCCTACAGAGCAGATCCCAATATCATTTCTGGCGACTTTCTTTGGTGCCACAATGTCAAAAGCTACACTATGTATTATGTGCTTAGCTACAGAATGTCCATACCTACACTGTGATTAGTGTGATCATAGCTATACTTTGTCCATAGCTACACAAATGTCCATATCTACACTATACAACTCTCAATCAAGTAAGTAAGAGTAACAACAACATATTGAGCAGTGCCCCAGACAACACACAAATCGCCAAAAGTGTGTGCAACACAGCAGATAATGAATGCTATTGTGAATGTGAAACTACACACGTTTCTGGTGTGAACATCTAAATCAAAAAATATTTTATTTTCTATTAAAAATATCCCTTTTTTTTAGATGACTGACAAAGTCTTGAAAAAGAAATTAAATTTCCTTCACGGCCGTTACAACCAATAGAGCTGGAGCTTATCACAGATTCTATAGCCTGGAGCAGAACAGGTGATATTATTATTACTTACTGTATTACTATATGTATTATTATTAGTACTATTGCTACATCAACCATAGCTGACGACTATTTCTTACTTGCACAATGGCTCGTAACATTCCTGAAAACATTGATAATTTTACTTGAATTAACCCCTTTAAAGTAAATAACAAAAAGTCCAAATTTATGGCGAGGTGCAACGATAGTTTAGTGAACTCAGACTCCGGACTTTCACTCCAGACTTTCACTCCAATCTCTCAGAGTTTCTGCTGTTAACTTAAGGTTTCATTGGCAGGCAGATATTATTCCCTAGCTGTGAAAATACTTGTTTAGTAAAGTATATAAATATAATTGTCTTTCGCAAGGAACACAGCATTGAAGCTAGCATCACAGGGATTTAAACCATGACCTCCCGACTCAACAAACCACTAGGCTACTCCTACTACTGTTGCCGTTTGATAAGCATTTCATTTAGTAACAATGTTAGAATTTAAAAGTTTCTTTCAAGCCTCAGATTTTAGTAACACAAGCAAGTAAACTAACGATACCCACAAAAAACTACAGAAAAGATAAACACTGTTGAAACCATTTGCCGCCAAACTTCATGTGACATTGGAATCTGTGGGCAATTGGGGGGAGATCCCATCTCTCTCCTTCGTTCTTGTTCTTATTCTTACCTTTCATCTTGCTGTTTCCTCTTAATTTACCCTGAGATCACTGCATATGGTGAACAGGGTAAGTTTCAATGAAACAAACAAATATTGGAATGTGCTTCGTCAGGCAATGCATCCAGTCCACTGTAGAGTTTGGCATGCCATTGCCATGCAAATAATGCAAATTCTAAATAAGCCTCATGCTTAACTATACTGTCTGTATAATAGTATTAACACTCAACTAAAAAGCCGTAAACCTTGTTTTTCACTCCTTTACGAACAAGTGATACAGATATAGTAAATTTTTTTAGCATCTAAATTCGGATCTAGATCAATAGCCAAACTACAATTATCTTTCACGAGTGATCACATAGGGTTGTTGTAGTTATTATTTTATTTCACAAGACACACACACACACATACAATATACATGTATATTATATTATCATACATATATATATATATATTGTGTGTGTGTGTGTGTGTGTGACTGTTCATGGGGCCCAAATATTTCTGGTACACAATCTAAATTATCTAAAGCTACCAGCCTCAATCTGGTTTGCCTGACTAAGGATAGCATGCTGCAACTGCAAGCCAAGAAGCAGCTTTAAAAACGGCAAATGACATACCAGTATTTATTTCTAAATTTATACATGATGTATCAAACAAGGTACGAAAACTGGATTGCTAGTTTAAAAATGTAAGAAAAAATACACCATTTAAATATTTTTACATCAAAATAGAGGGAAGAAAGTATTTCAAATGGAATGCTTTTAAATTGTTGGGAACATATTATAATGTCAAAAAGGTCATGTGAGCAACTTTCAGACAATAAAATTTATACATTTATCATGTGTGTAGTCGTAAGACATAATAAGTAAGTAAATTTCAATGAAAAACTATAAAATACTAATAACATATAATATTACATGTATGTGTATCATATTCGTTAAGACAGTGACATACACACGTGACATACACACAGACCTCTATGCACCCATCTACTTCTCACCAAGCAAACAAACAAACAAACAAACAACACACAGGATTGCTTTTTGTTGTACATATACTTCATAATATATTCATACAAATTAGGCCAATGGTGTAGACTTTGTAATTCATGCTAATAGGGATTTTTTTACTTTTATTTGACTGTTCAAAATCATCTTTGATAATTTCAATCATTGATACATTAATTACGCAAGGTCTAAGACATGTGACTTGCTAATATTGTTTAGGATTAATTTAACGTAGATAAACTCTCTTTTAGTATGCTGGTTTTCCATAAACCTAAATGAATAACCAAAAGATCACAAAACGCATTTGCTGCAAAGTTAAGATCTTAGATACGAAAACGAAATAAGAATTAAAAGCCATTGCTTGCCTATTGAGATAACAACAAAATTCTTGGTTTGCTAATTGATTGAATATTTGTGTTTTACGCATTGTTTTTGTTTTAAATGATATTTTAGTAATACTTATTTTATATTTCAAAGATTTACTATTTAAATTCACAGGGCATTTAAAGGCACAAACCTAGTCAGCCCTAAACTGATATTGTATTGTCAATATTATTATTTTTATCATTACTTCTATTATTCATATCATTATTTTTATTTTTTATTCTAATCATTATCATGATTATTACGGCTTCTACAGTGGTCCCTGCCTAAAAGCCCAGTCCGCCTCAGAGACTGCTTTTTCCGTGCGATGGGTTTTTTCCTCTTAAATTATCATGCCCGAGAGACCACTACAAAAAACTTCAGTCCGGATAAGGTCACTTTGACTTTGTCAGAAGGTCAATGGTGTGCTTAACTCAATGCAATAAAATGAATTTTCAAATTCAGATTGGCAATGCTGTATTTCTCAAAAGGTTCAGGTAAGAATAATATTCAACACCTCAAACAATTACTGGATTTAAAAACATGAACAAACATGGGAACACATACCAAAAGAAACTTGGAGGGAAAGGATGTTTTGTGAGTGTGTGTGTGTGTGAGTAAAGAGAGAGAGAGAGAGAGAGAGACATACAGACAAACAAACAAATGGACAGACAGAGACAGAGAGACAGAAATAGACAGAGAAATGAAGAAGAAAATGAAGTGCAAATTGCAAATGTGAAAATACTATAATTCCCTGTCTTGGGGTAATGAATAAACACTTTAATATAGTGCACAATTGTTTTGTTTCATTTTATATTGTAAACAAGGCCTCACATGGTAGGGGTGGTAAATTCAACAAAGTTCAGCAAAGTCAGGAAACCCTAACAGCTTTACACGCAAAAAAATTAGATTAGTTGAAATAACAGCATTTACACATAAATTTTGGAGATCATCTTTGACATTTCTGGATTCAAATCACATCTTAAATCAATTAATTTCTCATCTTTTTATGGTTCTTTATTTTTAATTTCTATAATTGAATTATCCATTTTCTTTTTTAAATACGGCCCTGAGATTCGGTGAGAAACAAAAGAGCATTTTGAGGACAATGGAGGGCTTTACTGAGCAAAACATGGCAAATGAGCAGATGCTAGTGAGTGGCAGAACAAAATGCAACTGCCTCCTTCTTCTTCTTAAGGCTGGTGGGTATTGGAATGCATATAACTACAAAAAAACAGCAGTACAACAAGTAACATGGATATATAATATAAAAATATATATGTATATATAAAGGACCCTATTGAACAGGGAGAACAAGAAAATTCAAAATGACAGTACGAAAAAGGTACATGTCATGAAAAAGTTTTATAAAACAAGGTGAAACATTCTTACATTATGGAAATATTGTTATCAATGGAGGCGAACAATCTACTTTTTAGTGAAACTCATTTAGACCCATATGCTACCATGCCGCAGGTTTTTAAAATGAAACACATCCTTGAAGAAAGCTTCTCACAGGCATTTTATAATATAATACATATTCTATATATAGAGGCTTACATATATGACCAAATTTTACACTGAAGAAAAGTAACAAAAACACCCAGAGTAAACAGTGGGCAACTACCAAATTAATACTCTTTGTATTCCTCATAGACTACTAACTACCAAATTAATACTCTTTGTATTCCTCATAGACTACTAACTACCAAATTAATACTCTTTGTATTCCTCATAGACTACTAACTACCAAATTAATACTTTTGTATTCCTCATAGACTACTAACTACCAAATTAATACTTTTTGTATTCCTCATAGACTACTAACTACCAAATTAATACTCTTTGTATTCCTCATAGTCTACTAACTACCAAATTAATACTCTTTGTATTCCTCATAGACTACTAACTACCAAATTAATACTCTTTGAATTCCTCATAGACTACTAAGTACCAAATTAATACTCTTTGTATTCCTCATAGACTACTTACTACCAAATTAATACTCTTTGTATTCCTCATAGACTACTCACTACCAAATTAATACTCCTTGTATTCCTCATAGACTACTACTAAAGAGTGTACACATTTCTTATTTCATTATAAGCGAAAACTGAGGGACAGGCCCATTTCACTTCGGCTTTTATTAACTAGCACTATATGTACTGGTTATGAAATTTATGTGTCAGCCAGCACATATACTGTGCTTTCTCCAGCCGTAACAATTTATGATATTTATTGTGGTTTCCCTAAAAAAACTTAATCCCCTTGTAAATTTTTTCATAATGTGTCAAAATTATTTACTCTTCTAAGCAAGTTTATTTCTCTGAAGGCTTTCATTAGTGAGAGTTTGTAAGGAACGGTATCCCTAAGATGTAACAACTCTTGTGACAGAAAACCCACTGCACAATCTAAAAAACTCATGTCATATATTCATGTTTTATGATGAATTGACAGATTTTCAAATTTGACTCATAATCACAATCAAAGAAATTATAACATTTTCTTGTTTTCTTCAGCTCGTATCAATCGCATACACATACAAGTACATATTGGTATGAAATCAATATTTATTATCATACCAAAGAAAGAAATACTATACGTACACTACAGTAAGCTGAATACTATGCAGACAAAAATTGAATACAACTGACGAGTATTAATAGCCAAACAAAGTTCTTCTGGTTCATAACTGAAATTAACGAATTTTCTAATACCAGTACTTGATAGTTGAAAATGTCAATGTAATACAATAAAAAATATTCCATTTAATGAATATTACTACAAACCTTGTAAAGAGATTATCCACAGTTGTTATGGCTAATAGAGCCGAAGGTTATCCCTGTTTCTGTATGTGAAGTGGAACAGACGATATCACGCCGCCTCCTGGACAAGACACTAATCTGTCACAAGTTTTACTCTCCAACTGATGCTGGTACCATTTGCACCTGGGTTAAGTAGGGACATGTCATATATGTCTTCTCCAAGGGATACAACATCAGATCTAGCGTTGTCACTGTCAGGATTCAAACTTGGGACCTTACAATTTTAAGTCCATCAGCCTAACCACTAGGCCATTGATGACACTAGTGTAACTGAATACAGAAAGCTAAAATCAATTGTTTGAAGTACGAATGGAGCAAGTTGAAATTTGTCCATCAACTTAGATATGAGTAACAATGCTGCACAACAAAGTATGCAAATACAAGGAATTATAAACCATTAATAGTATCAAATTTAGTATCAAATGTCATAACAATTAAAAACTCTACATTTCACGTGAATCTGGCAATAAATTATGCCTGACTATTCTGGAAAAAATAAAACAAAACAAAAAAATCCCCACTGAACTCATACATCTTACAATACAATGAAATACATTTGACAACGGATAGGACTAGAGGGAATTCATGGTTGATGTCTTTATCAGACCTTTGATATATGATGATGATGATGATGATGATGATGATGATGATGATGATGATGATGATAATGATGATAATGATGATGATGATTCTAAAATGCAGTGTAAGTGTAAGGCTGAAATTGTTTTTTTGTTTTTTTTAAAATACATTTTTTCAAAGTATAGGTATAAGAATAAGCCATATGATATGTTTATATTGCCATGCAAGGCATACGGCTGATGAAATGCTGTGTGCAGTGCTTTATTTGGCAATGTCACACAAGTAGGCAAAGAAAGGAAATTTAGGCTCGGCTTTCACATTGCATCACACAAGCTTAAAATAGGCATATGGTATCATAAATATATAATGATGACAATGCATACAACACTGCATGAATCTGCGAATGAAACAGAGTTTTCATTCCATTTTGGTCAATTTTGATATTACAGAGCTTAGCTCCACAGTCAGTTCACAACCAAATAAAAATAATAATGGGTCGCAAAATCTTTGGTACTTTCATAGCATAGGGAGATAACTCTTTGTTCCAAACATGTTTGTAGACTGCAAGTCAAGTTGGTTTTTTTCATTATTAGAGAAACACTTACATTATTGTACATTATCTCTCCTGTATTCTAATTCCCACTGTGGGTCCTTCTTTAGCTCATGGAAATAGCATTAAATGTCGTGTGATGAACACTGATGTCACAAGTATTACTACCGTAAAACACTTATACAACTATCTACATGATATATATTGTACTGGAAGATTTGTTTATAAGGCGATGTAAAATCTATTCTTAATTCAGGGTGATTGCCTGCATACAGTTTTCTTCAAAAGAAGTTCTCCCACAGATATATGAGTTCTTGTACAGTATGCTTGTAAATACCGATAATTCTATAAAAACACACGCCAAGTGAATTGAATATCCCATGCAAGTGGAGTGGGGTGGGGTGGGGGAAGGGGAAGGGAGAGGGGGAGGGGAGGGGCTTATCAAATAAAAGACCAAGACCCCTTTAAAAATATCAAATAGAAGAGGAATAAAAAGAAAAGAAAAAGCCCCGAAAGTAAATGGAAGCATTCAACCCAACACACACATGCTAACACTAACACACACATCCATACACATAAAAATATCTCTTTCCTCACTTCAAATCTAGCCCTAGAGACGTGATATTGATAATAAATATAAAGTATCTCTTTCCTCACTTTCAATCTTGAGCTACAGACGTGGTATTGATAAAAAGTAAAGGAAAAATAAACCAACTTTGACAACGGCATCAAAACACGGAGAAACATTTCAAATATCGCAGGTGACAAAGAAATTTTAAAATGTACAAAGGATACCAGCAGAACTGTCCATGGATCACATTCATAGTAAAAGCCTTCTACAAAAATAAGCAACCAATATCTTTTCATGATGGAGTGAGCAATCAATGGGATAAAGAAAAAAAAGAAAAAGAAAAAAAAAGGAAAAGAAAAAAACCTCAAGTGGTTTCATTCTTTCTTTTCACGAACCCTTGTTAGGCACTGATGTTCGTTTTAATTTGACATCAAATTCCAAAACTGCCTGCACATTATTAAAAGTAACATGGAATTCAAGAGGAAGTCATGGAAAGGAACTTATAGAAAATGCAATGCACAGAAACATGTGGAAAGGTGTCAACAAGGCACATGCAGAAAAAAAGAGCAAAAAAACTTTTTTTTTAAATAACCGAATAAAAAATAAAAGTTTTATGACATGTGTATCATATCGGATGGATGTGACCATTAAAGTTATCGGGTAGATGTGATCCATAGGGGTTATCTTCCCTTATCACTGAAACTGTGTGAACATGGCTGGATGGAAATCAAAAGCATGTCTTGGATATTCAGCATCTGATGAGGATAGAAAAAACGGACAATATTTTCATACTCTGCATCCCTATGTTTCTCTGGTCAATACTGGAAAATATGATTTCTGAACAATGCAAAATCTGAATAAAAGATGTCCAAAACAATTCTCAGATCTTCTTCATCAAGAACTGGGGCTTAAACATAAAGCATGTGTGTGTTATATGTGAATAACAAGAAATCGTTATAAATTCATGACATCTGTAATCGAGGATGAGTACCTTCCTTTCTTTCTTTTTATCAGCTCCCATTTTACCTTCCGGTGTGTGGGTTTTAGATGCCCGAAATGATCTTTCTCCAGGCTGCCCTGCCCTGACATTTTCTGTTTCCTTCCGTGAAAGTTAAATTTCTTTGCGTTAATGCCTCTTTTATATCTTCTTCCCATTTTCTCCGAGGTCTGCGAGTTTTAGCACTGTATACTGATTTAGCTATTCTATTGTCATTCATTCTGCTAACATGCCAAAACCATCTCAGTTGATTCATTTCTATCTTAGTTTTTATGCTATCTGCTTTGGTTTGATCTCTTATTGTTGTGTTTCTGATTTTATCTCTTTTAGCTTTCCCTACTACTGTCTAAGGTCCAGGTGTCACTGCCATAGAGGAGAGTAGGACAATAAACTGTGTTGTATACTGCCATTTTGGTTTTTGTTGACAGTTCTTGTTTACCTACAAATGCTTTTCCTAGATGGTTAGATATTGCACTTGCCTTTTGGATTCTCTGGCTGATTTCTTCTCTTAGTTTTCCCTCTGAGTTAATCATTACTACTAAGTAACTGTAGCTTTGAACTTGTTCTAAATTCTCCTGCCCAATTTAAGATTTTGTGTTTTAGCTTCCCTAGTTATTAGCATTGTTTTGTTTTTCTTTGCATTTACTTTCATTCCTCTTTTATTTAATGCATTATTCATTATGTTGATATTTGACTGGAGGTCCCTTTCTGATTTTCCAAACAGAATTAAATCATCAGCAAATGAAAGCATTGATACATATACTGGTTTGAGCTTCCACATACCTACATTCAATTTTCTTCATTTTTGAGGATGATAAACAAAAGAGGACTTAGGATAAAAGCTTGTCTTACTCCTCTATCTACATCAAATTCTGCAGATATGTTTCCAGCTACTTTCACTGCACATGTTGGTTTATTGTAAAAACTTTTAATGGCTTCTATTAACTTTTGCTCTACGTTGTATTCTTTTAAGGAATGCCATAGTTTGTCCCTCCTCACAGTGTCAAATGCCTAAAACACAGGTGCAAGTCAAGGAATTTTTCTATTATTTGTCTAATTGTAAATATGTGGTCTTGTACATTTCTTCCTGGTCTAAATCCACTTTGGTGTTCTTCAGTCTGATCCTCTACTCTTTTCCTTAGTCTCATTTCCAGAATCCTGGCATACACTTTTCCTGGTACGCTAAGTAGTGATATCCCTCTATAGTTTGAGCATTTCATAGTTGATCCTTTCTTGTGTATTGGTACCACCGTTCCCTTATTCCAGTCGTCTGGCACCTGTTTGGACTTCCATGCCTGTTGGCATATTGCATATAGTAATTTGTCTGCCTCCTGTTTTTAATTATTTCTGGATAAAGTTGATCTGCTCCTGGGGCTTTTCTAATGTCACTTTTCTTATAGCTGTTTGAAATTCTTCCATTGAGATATCTACATCTTTAGCTGTCTCATCTCGAATACTTGTTACTCTTACTAATTGATCTGTACTCTTTGTATCATATGTTCTGGAGCGATTATGTAATTGTTGAAAATATTTTCTCCACATTTCCATGATTTCACTGTCTCCTTTCATTATTTCTCCTTTGGCGTTCTTAATTTGTCATATTGGGCATGCTTTCGTCTTTCTCATGCTCCTCATTGCTCCCCATTGCTTTCCTAACTTCCTCTTTAGCGATAGTTTTTTTACTCACGTAATCTATCTTATCCTCTGATCTCTTTGTTTGCAAGTATTTCTGCCAGGCATCCTTCTTTTCTTTAATCTTAGTCATGACATTTCTCATTCCACCATGCTGTTCTTTTCATATCTCCTTTAATTTGTTTCCTACCACAGACCTCTTCAGTACAACTAAGGAGTGTTTCTTTATATATTTGCCACTTTTCTTCTATTGTGCTTTCCTTCTCACTGATAGATCTTTTTATCCTGGATTGGTACATCTGTTTTAATATTGGTTTATTTAGTTCTTCTATTTTGAGTTTAGTAGCTTTCTTCTCTTTCCTTTTCTGTTTGTTTTCTTCAGTCAATAATCTCATTTTGGCTATAACTAGGTGATGATCACTAAATGTTTCAGCTCCTCTGTTTTACTCTTGCATCCATTGTACTGTAAAAAAAGGGAGCTGCTAACTATTATGTAGTCTATGATTGACTTTTCACATCTGTCTTCATTTACTCTTGTATGTTTGTGGATATCTTTATGAGGAACAAATGTGTTAGCTATTTTCATGTTATTCTTTAAGCAAAAATCTATTAGTCTCTCTCCATTTGGAGAAGTTGTTGTCTCTCCTTCTTTACCTATTACTCCTCCTGATGTTTGTACATTGTTGCCTACTCTAGTATTTAAATATCCTAAAACCATTAATTCCTGTTTGGGTTTGAGATTCTCTGCAGCTATTTAAAAACATTATTCGAAGGTATCTTTTTCTTCTTTGGTGGCATCTTCAGTTGGTCCATAAGCTATTAATAATTTACTTTCTCTTCCCTTTGGTTTAATATTTACCTCTAATAGCCGTGGACTTGTAAATTTCCAACTTTCTAGTAGCATTTCTTGCCTTTTATGCATTAGGCCTACTCATGCTCTAGCTCTATCTTTGACATCTACTCCTGAGAAGATTAAAATATGACTTGGTCCTACATTTTCTATTCCTTGTCCTCTTTTCTTTGTTTCTGTAATAGCCAAAATGTGTACTTTTGAATTTGTCCATTTCTTCAGCTAATTCGAACTTTTCCCATTAATTGTCCTAACATTCCATTTTCCAAAAATAACAGTCCATGTTCTTTTCCAGAGTCGTCTTCGAAAGTTCAAGCCGGGTATATCATTGTATATATTTCTTTGAATCACTTTGGTTTTGGATAAGCAGGGGATTGGCCCACTGTAACCTAGGATGGTGGGGCTGCTACCTTGAGGCCCCCTACTGAGCCTTGTTATTTTCTTTCAGGGTTAACTCCCTTAGCCTTTGGTTGCTCAAAACTAGCCCGCATTTTCTGTCAGGGTTAACTCCCTTAGCCTTTGATCAACCAAGACCCGCCTGCAAGGCAGCGGAGACTCGTGGAGGGCGGGACCACCTAATCCCCGTACAGGTGCTTACCTGTTCCCTGCCCGGAGGATGAGTACCTCCGCCATTAAAATTTGCTGATCAGTAAAATCAGATTAAAAAAAACTGACATTTTTTCCTCATCATATCATTTTCTTTCATACTCTAGTTAGAGCCTTGAAAAATAATAATTTTAGAAAGATTCTCATGAAATGTCATCTAATGAAATAAATTCAACAGCAACATGTTCTTTTTTTACTTCATAATAGCTGATTAACTGACATTTTGAATTTGAAAAAGTTGATAAAACTTTGGTTACAAACGTATTCAATTTTGATTTTGAAGTCTTCAGAGGTGGTACTAAGTTTAATTTCTGTTGCGTTCAAGTTAAAAACAATGCTTGAGAATGCGACAGCATGTATGCATGTTTGACAACCTGATCTGGTTGTTCTTGTAGTAAGTTTGGGATCAGCATTTGGCCATTTACAAAATTTAAAGAAAATATTTACCAGTTCTTTCTTTCTGGCTCTATGCGCGTCCAAATATTTACTATCTACTTACTTTGGAGTAGGTTTCCAACAACATAAGAAGGGGCAGCAGTCGTGATGGCACTTGAACATCTCTGCATTGGCACTGAAGGTGGGACAATCCTTCCTTGATAAATTGTGGTTAAGTCTGGCCATAGGGGTAATTTCAGAACCTGTGTAAAGTTGAAAATAATTTGATCTGTAACTTGCAGACAAAGTATCATAAAATCTGCATGAATCATCAAACAAAAACATATACATACACATACCCACTCAAAAGAAAGAAAACTGTTTAAGAGACATGCAGAGGCACAAACAAAAGAGAGAGAGAGAGAGAAATGGGCATCGAATGATTTTAGCCAAATGGGCACCGAGTGATTTTAGCCAAATGAGCACCGAATGATTTTAGCCAAATGGGCACCACAAGATTTCAGTCATATGCTTGCGAATGATTGTAGCCAAATGGGCACATGATGCTTTGTAGCCAAATGGGCACTTAATGTTTTCAGCCAAATGGGCACTGAATGATTTTAGTCAAATGGGCACCCAATGATTTTAGTCAAATGGGCACCGAATGATTTTAGTCAAATGGGCACCGAATGATTTTAGTCAAATGGGTACTGAATGAGTCAAATGGGCACCCAATGATTTTAGTCAAATGGGCACCTAATGATTTTAGTCAAATGGGCACCCAACGATTTTAGTAAAATGGGCACCGAATGATTTTAGTCAAATGGGTACTGAATGATTTTAGTCAAATGGGCACCCAATAATTTTAGTCAAATGGGCACCCAATGATTTTAGTCAAATGGGCACTGAATGTTTTTAGTCAAATGGGCACTGAATGATTTTAGTCAAATGGGCACCTAATGATTTTAGTCAAATGGGCATCTAATGATTTTAGTCAAATGGGCACCGAATGATTTTAGTCAAATGGGCACCGAATGATTTTAGTCAAATGGGCACCTAATGATTTTAGTCAAATGGGCACTGAATGATTTTAGTCAAATGGGCACCTAATGATTTTAGTCAAATGCGCACCTAATGATTTTAGTCAAATGGGCACCTACTGATTTAAGTCAAATGGGCACCGAATGATTTTAGTCAAATGGGCACTGAATGATTTTTAGTCAAATGGGCACCTAATGATTTTAGTCAAATGGGCACTGAATGATTTTAGTCAAATGGGTACTGAATGATTTTTAGTCAAATGGGCACCTAATGATTTTAGTCAAATGGGCACTGAATGATTTTAGTCAAATGGGCACCTAATGATTTAAGCCAAATGGGCACTGAATGATTTTAGTCAAATGGGCACTGAATGATTTTAGTCAAATGGGCACCGAAAGATTTTAGTCAAATGGGCACCTAATGATTTTAGTCAAATGGGCACCTAATGATTTAAGTCAAATGGGCACCGAATGATTTTAGTCAAATGGGCACCGAATGATTTTAGTCAAATGGGCACCGAATGATTGTCCTCTCTTGTCAAGGACTACAGCAAGAAATAGCGGGCGGTGTTATACCTTTCCGTGACGTTGTGCAACAAGATCGTCAAATCAAATAATCGATACAGCTCAGTTTCGTTATGAAAATCTGCGTTGTATTATTTTTGTACTATGATGACCACTGAACACTGCTGATAAATGAATCCAAATTGACCATTCAATGAGCAGGCATTTCGCCTCGAATTACTTAATCCGTTCCTGTGTGCGACCATTCTGAGCTTTCTAAAGGTCTACCTGTGAAACCAAGCCACATTGCACGATGAACAATCACTGAACAGACTTTACAGTGGTTGTTCGGGTTTTCAAAAGTAATCGACAAACTGGGCTTAGTATTGTAACGTGTGTTAGAGCATTACATTTCATAATTAGACAATTTGTAAACACACCTGACTTAGAATAGATGAACATTTCTCTCTATTATAAATAATGAGATCATATTTGTTTTGTTTTCGTGTTTTTATACTTGTCGTTGGGCAGAACAAACAAGTCAGCTGCTGTTACCTGGATATTATACATATATGTAGGGCTCTCAGTGGCTCTCTATCTGTCTCTGTATCTCTGTCTGTCTGACTTCTATCTCTGTCTCCGTCTGACCCTCTGTCTGTCTATCTATCTGCTCCTCTCTCTCTCTCTCTCTCTCTCTCTCTCTCTCTCTCTCTCTCTCTCTCTCTCTCTCTCTCTCTCTCTCTCTCTCTCTCTCTCTCTCTCTCTCTCTCTCTCTCTCTCTCTCTCTCTCTCTCTCTCTCTCTCTCTCTCTCTCTATCTCTCTCTCTCTCTCTCTCTCCCCCCCTCTCTCTCTCTCTCTCTCTCTCTCTCTCTCTCTCTCTCTCTCTCTCTCTCTCTCTCTCTCTCTCTCTCTCTCTCTCTCTCTCTCTCTCTCTCTCTCTCTCTCTCTCTCTCTCTCTCTCTCTCTCTCTCTCTCTCTCTCTCTCTCTCTCTCTCTCTCTCTGTCTTGTCTAAAAACGTCTATATCAATATCAGTATTAAATTGATAATTTATAATAATAGAAATAATATTTATCTTATACTTATACATACAGACATATTTCTAAGATGATCCTTGGACCAAGCCATTGTTCACTTGATGTTCTGAGCTGCTATATCTTTCCCCACTAAGACATTTTATACCTGTTTACACTGAGGTCATCCTTAAATGCAAGGTATGCAAAGTACTTTACATTTTATACCTGTTTACACTGAGGTCATCCTTAAATGCAAGGTATGCAAACTACCTGTCCTAGAGTAAACATCCATTCCATCTGATCCCATTCAACATAACGTCGTGTATATTTACAAACACCCATTCAAGGTCTGTGACTAATGTGAAGGGCTATGCTGATAACACGCAGACATGTCTTATGTCCACCTGTTTCTATGTGGCCTACATTGTACGTTTCTTTTTAATGATATATTATAGGAACACAATTGCACTGAACCCCTAATATAATATACTTATATCTAGATCTAGATCGCATTCCAAATCTTCTTATATTGTTAAATAAGGATATCATAAAGTCTTCCATCAACAACAAGATATCATTTAGATGAGTATTAGTATTAGGTGTGAACAATACTATTCCATCAGCAAAAATAGACCATTCAGATGAGTATTAGTATTTAGGTGTGAACGATACTATTACATCAGCAACACGATATCATTCAGATGAGTATTAGTATTAGGTGCGAAGGATACTCCATTCAGATGAGCATTAGTATAAAGTGTGAATGATACTCCATTCAGACGAGTATTAGTATTAGGTGTGAACGATACTCCATTCAGATGAGTTTTAGTATAAGGTGCGAACGATACTCCCATTCAGATGAACATTAGTAAAAAGTGTGAATGATACTCCATTCAGATGAGTATTAGTATTAGGTGTGAACGATACTCCATTCAGATGAGTTTTAGTATAAGGTGCGAACGATACTCCCATTCAGATGAACATTAGTATAAAGTGTGAATGATATTTCATTCAGATGAGTATAAGTATTAGGTCTGAACGATATTCCATTCAGATGAGTATTAGTATTAGGTCTGAACGATACTATTCCATCAGCAACAAGATACCATTTAGATGGGTTTTAGTATTACATTTGAACATTACTCCATTCAGATAAGTATTAGTATTAAGTGTGAACATTACTCCATTCAGATGAGTATTGGTATTATGTGTGAACGATACTATTCCATCAGCAACAAGATACATTCAGATGAGTATTAGTATTAGGTGTAAACGATATTATCCTAACTTTTTAAATATATAACTTATTGAAAATGGCCGCTTACTTGAATGAAAATTTGACTCGAAGACGGGGGAAACATTGAAATTCTCCTGTCAAACGCCACTTCTAATAGAATAATTTCTCTCATGGGGACAAGATTGGGATCATTTAGAACCTGCATGCAAACTGTGCGTACTTTGGCCTGACAACAGAGCCTTTGACACACATAGGACGACCAATTCAGATTATACAGTACACGTATTGCATATAGTTATGCATACACAAACACATGCACACGCATCATATATAATAGTACACATATATGTATGTGTAAACATATTTACTTCTAATATGGACACACTGAGCCATAAATGTAGATAAATTTGATAAATAAACAAACAAACAAAAAGTGTATGGTGTATGAGTATTATTACAATTACTCTTTACGTTATCTTACTTTTGTGTATTCTTTTCATTGTGATGAATTATTTGTTTGTTTAAATAAAATGTCGTGAAAACGAAGAATAGAGCAGCACATCTCACTTTTACTTGCGACTCATGAGAATTCACAGGACATTTTCCAGACACAAGGGGTGACTCATGCTGTCTCTACACAAACACACAAACACACAACATCACACTGCCAACGATGCATTTATGAAACTCATGAAACTCATGCAAGTACACGAGCAAAATACAAACCAGCTCACTCACTACATAACAATAGTACATCACATGTACTGTTACTGGCAACTGAACATAACATTAATACATCAACTGTACTGTTACTGGCAGCTGAACATAACATTAATACATCAACTGTACTGTTACTGGCAGCTGAACATAACATTAATACATCAACTGTACTGTTACTGGCAGCTGAACATAACATTAATACATCAACTGTACTGTTACTGGCAGCTGAACATAACAATAGTACATCAATGGTGCTGTTACTGGCAGCTGAACATAACAGCCCATACATGTATAAATAGCCCTATTTCTTTCTTATTTCTTTCTGTCTTAATGGTACTGGTAAAGATGGAATAGCCCTACTTCTTTCTTATTTCTTTCTGTCTTAATGGT
>JAXRKP010001103.1:7500-17500 GCA_037039925.1 Doris montereyensis | reverse complement strand
CATTGATTCTCATACAGATCTTCAAAGTTCTCCGGCTCTACATCATTTATGAGTTTCCCTGTGTTTCAATGTCCTATTAAATTTCTTCTTTTCTCTATCTCTTGTATTTCCTCCCCATGCAGTTATACTAAAATTAATAATACTCTTTATGCAAGCTTGATGGAAAAGTTTATTAGAGTGTTATCAATTGAAACTTATAAAACTTCCTCATAAAATACATTCTTTTGTTCACGTTCTTTAAAACTTTATTTGATTGTTTTTGCCATTTTAGACTTCTCGTCAAAAATTAGCCTATGCCAAGATATTTATATTTATTATCTTTCTCAACTGTTTCATCTTTTATAACAATATCATTATGGATGTTATTTGTCTTTCTAAAATCAAAAAAATCATTTTTTTTGGTTTGTTAACATTAACTTGTAAATAATTGTCAGCACACCATTTTACAAACTTTTTGATTTCTTGAGCATAATTGATTAGATCTACTTCTGATCTGATAAGAGCTTGGATAGATGTATCATCTGCATATTTTATTATTGGGATGTTTTCAAACGCAGTTTTACAATCATTAATGTATATAGAAATGAATAAAGGTGCAAGGACAGTCCCTAGGGTGATCCAGTGTTTGTTACAATTACTGACGAGTCAAAAACACCATTCTCTGATTTTAATCTAACAAATTGAGGTCTGTTGGTTAGAAAATCTAAGATCCAGAAAGTTACATTTTTTCCCAAACCGATATTTAACAATTTAGGAATCAGGATGTATGGCTGTATTGTATTAAAAGCACTTGAAAAATCAACGAAAAGAGCCTGAGATAGCTCTTTGGAGTATCAAGATGATGGTACACGTTATTTGTAAAAAAAATAGAATAGCATCTTCAACACTCCTTTTATAGTTATAAGCAAATTGGTGTAAGTCGAGAGTAGGTCCATTTGTAATTGTAATTGTTTTTAACCACAATCCTCTCAAGACATTTCATTAAAATAGATGTCAATGCTACTGTCTTAAATCATTCATTTGTTTTATATTACTGCAATTTTGGGATAGGAGATATTTGGGACATTTTCCAAGCATTCGGTATTTCAATTTAACGACAGTGATAAATTAAATATGTACGAAAATATACCTGAGAGTTCACTAGAACATAATTTCATGACACGTGAGGTTATATTGTCCGGTCCATAGGCTTTGTTTATTTTAAGATTTTTGAAAAGCTTATTTACTTCATTTTCATTGACTGTTATTGGTGTATCTTTATTTTCTTTGAGGCTGCTTCTCGTACCATCTATGTGATCAGAAAAGTCAAGTTGGTCAAATCTAGCGTAAAAAGTGTTCAGGTCGTCAAAATACTCTTTTTCATTTCCCTCCTAAAAATACAGATTTTCTTTCGTTCCTTTAGCCTACAATGTTTTTCATTCTATCCCAGACACATCTCAAGTTATTTGATCTAAAAACAAAATTAAATGTTGTTTTTGTATTTCTTTTGGAATTTTTTAATTTTCTTTTTTTTAGTTCTTTCTGAACTGTTTTCTTCTTTTTCGTCCTTTTTCTCCATGAATGCGTGTTTTTTTTGTTATTGAGTAAAAGTTTCGCGTGTCACCCATGGTTTATTATTTGGAAATATTTTTGTGGTTATCTTTTCTAGGACATATTCTTGACAAAAATTAACATAAGAACTCACAACATTATTCAGTTCCTCAAGGCTTTCACATGAGTCACAAAACACACTCCAATCAGTACAAGCAAGACAACCTTTCAACCTTTCACATGCATCATGGCAAAAAATAATGACATGTTCTTATAACTCAATGCTAACTATTCATATACTGCTATTTAAGGCCTAATTGACGTAGAAATATATTTGTTCTAATTTTCGTTGCCATTTTTTTTCAACTTTCAATTTCAATTTCCTTCTGCCGGACGAAGCATTCATAAGGCCTCATTTCACACATCAATAGCCACTTCGGGTTTTGAATACATATATTTTTTGTTTTGTTTTGTTGGCAACTGTTCAAGTTACATGTAAAAACAGATTGCATAGTATTTGGTACCTGCTCGCATTCAAAGATGGTAGGAGTACGAATAGGAACTCGGATTTAACATTTTAACGACATTTATGTGCGGAAAAAAAGGATCCTACTGTTTGCCAGCTTCCTTCTCGATTCAAAACCAAGCTGATTCACAGAAATAAACATAATACAACTGGCTTGATCTTTCGAAGACGAACTTGGAAACGAATACGGACTGTGATTTTTGAAACATGGAACGTTAGGGCAATAAATGGAAAAGAGTTAGAATTAGTCGAAGAAATGGAAACATTCAAAGTAGATATTTTGGCCATTACAGAAACAAAGAAAAAAGGACAAGGAATAGAAAATGTAGGACCGAATCATATTTTAATCATCTTATGAGTAGATGTCAAAGATAGAGCTAGAGCAGGAGTAGGCCTCCTAATGCATAAAAGGTATGAAATGCTACTAGAGAGATGGAACTTTATAAGCCCATGGCTATTAGGAGGTAAATATTAAACCAAAAGGACGAGAAATTTAATTATTAATAGCTTATGGAACAAACGAAGACGCCACTAAAGAAGAAAAAGATACCTTCGAAAACGATTTACAAATAGCTGCAGAGAATCCAAACAGGAACTAATGCTTTCAGGAGATTTAAACGCTAGAGTAGGCAGCAATGTAGAAATGTCAGGAGTAATAGGTAAAGAAGGAAGGAGAGACAACAACTTCTCCAAATGAAGAGAGAGACTAATAGATTTTTGCCAAAGAATAACACGAAAATAGCTAACACATTTGTTCCTCATAAAGATATCCACAAACATACAAGAGTAAATGAAAACAGGTGTGAAAAAGTCAATTATAGACTACATAATAATTAGCAGTTCCCTTTTTTACAGTACATTGGATGCAAGAGTAAACAGAGGAGCAGAAATATTTAGTGATCATCGCTTAGTGATTGCCAAAATGAGATTGCTGACTGAAGAAAACAAACAGAAAAGGCAAGAAGAAAGCTACTAAACTCAAAAAATAGAGGAACTAAATAAACCAGTAGTAAAACAGGTATACCAATCTAAGATAAAAAGATTTATCAGTGAAAGACAGATGGATCTGAATGATAGCACAATAGAAGAAAAGTGACAGATGTATAAAGAAACACTCCTCAGTTGTACTGAAGAGGTCTGTGGTAGGAAACAAATTAAAGGTGATAGTAAAAAAACAGCATGGTGGAATGAGAATGTCAAGACTAAGATCAAAGAAAAGAAGGACGCCTGGAAGAAATACTTACAAACAAAGAGACTAGAGGATAGTATAGATTACGTGAACAAAATAACTATCGCCAAAGAGGAAGTGAGGAAAGAAAAACAAGAACAATGGGAAGAGTTTGGACAAAGACCTCAAAGAAAGCTATGAAGGAAATCAAAGCTGTTCTGGGGGACAATGAAAAGCACGAGAAAGACCAAAGCATGCCCAATACGACAAATTAAGAACACCAAAGGAGAAATAATGAAAAAAGACAGCGAAATCAGGAAACGCGGAGAAAGCATTTTCACCAATTACATAACCCTCCAGAACGTATGAAACAAGGAGTAAAGATCAATTAGTACGAGTAACAAGTAATCTAGATGAGACGGCTGAAAATGTAGATATATCAATGGAAGAAATCCAAACAGCTGTAAGAAAATTGAAATTAGGAAAACACCAGGAGCAGATCAAGTTTATCCAGAAATGATTAAAAACCAAGGGAGAGAAGCAAACAAACTACTACATGCAATATGCCAACAAGCGTGGAAGTCCAAACAGGTGCCAGAAAGGATCAACTATGGAATGTTCAAACTATAGAGGATATCACTACTTAGCGTTCCAGGAAAAGTACATGCCAGGATACTGGAAATGAGACTAAGGAAAGAGTAGAGGATCCGATTGAAGAGCATCAGAGAAGTGTACAAGATCACATATTTACAATTAGACAAATAATAGAAACATTCTTTGAGAGAAACATTGACTTGCACCTGTGTTTTATAGACTTACAAAAGGCAGTTGACACTGTGAGGAGGGACAAACTATGGCACTCCTTAAAAGAACATAATGTAGAGCAAAATTTAATAGAAGCCATTAAAAGTTTGTACAATAAACCAACTTGTGTAGTGAGTAGCTGGAAATGTATCAGAAGAATTTGATGTAGATATAGGAGTAAGACAGGGTTGTATCCTAAGTCCTCTTTTGTTTATCACATTTATAGATTCAGTCGCAAAGGCATCCTCAAAAATGAAGAAAATAAATGTAGGTATGTGGAAGCTCAAACCAGTAAATGTATCAATGCTTTTATTTGCCAATGATTTAGTTCTGTTTGGAAAATCAGAAAGTGACCTTCAGTCGAATATCAACATTATGAACAATAAACTAAATAAAAGAGGAATGAGAGTAAATGCAAAGAAAACCAAAACAATGCTAGTAACTAGGAGCTAAAACACAAAACTTAGGGAGGGAAAACACAAAACTCTGAGGGAAAACTAAGAGAAGAAATCAGCCAGAGCATAAAAAAGGCAAGTGCAATATATAACCATCTAGGAAAGGCATTTGTCGGTAAACAAAATGGCAGTATACAACACAGTTTATTGTCCTACTCTCCTCTATGGCAGTGAAACCTGGACCTTAGACAGTAGATAATACAGTAGAGTACAGGCAGCTGAAATGAAATATCTAAGAATAGAAGCAGGGAAAACTAAAAGAGACAAAATCAGAAACACAACAATAAGAGATCAAACCAAAGTGGATGGCATAAAAACTAAGATCGAAACAAATCAATTGAGATGGTTTGAGCATGTAAACAGAATGAATGACAATATAATAGCTAAATCAGTATACAGTGCTAAAGCCCAAAGTAAAAAACCAAAAGGCAGACCTCGAAGAAAGTGGGAAGAAGATATATGAGGTATTGAAGTATAGAATTTAACTTCTTTGGAAGGAAACAGAAAATGCTAGGACAGCACATCCTGGAGAAAGATCATCTCAGGCATCTGAACCCATACACCGAAAGGTAGAATTAAAATTGATAAAGAAAGAAAAAAACAGAAGTCTTTTCAATGTGAAGGGAACTTCTATCAATAGTGCCTTTTACCATTGCTCTATTCACACGCGAATAGGAAAAAATTGAAATAAAATGAATATCTATGTAATGTCGAACAGAAATTGCTACAACAATGGCCTTACAAAGACAGAGCTCCAACTAAGTTTCGGCCTAACACAGACATAGCTACGACAAAATCTATGTCTAACACAGACATACCTACAACAAAGTATCGGCCTAACACAGACATAGCTACAACAAAGTATCGGCCTAACACAGACATAGCTACAACAAAAGTATCGGCCTAACACAGACATAGCTACAACAAAAGTGTCGGCCTAACACAGACATAGCTACAACAAAGTATCGGCCTAACACATACATAGCTACAACAAAGTATCGGCCTAACACAGACATAGCTACAACAAAGTATCGGCCTAACACAGACATAGCTACAACAAAATATCGGCCTAACACAGACATAGCTACAACAAAGTATCGGCCTAACACAGACATAGCCACAACAAAGTATCGGCCTAACGCAGACATAGTTATAGACATAGTTATAGACATAGTTACAACAATGTATTGGCCTAACATAGGCATAGCACAACAGAGTCTTGGTCTAACACAGACATAGCTACAACAACGTATCGATCTAACACAGACATAGCTACAACAATATCTCGGTCTAACAAAGACATAGCTAACAAAGTATCGGCCCTAACACAGACATAGCTACAACAAAGTATCGGCCTAACACAGACATAGCTACAACAAAGTATCGGCCTAACACAGACATAGCTACAACAAAATATCGGCCTAACACAGACATAGCTACAACAAAGTATCGGCCTAACACAGACATAGCCACAAAATCGGCCTAACGCAGACATAGTTATAGACATAGTTATAGACATAGTTACAACAATGTATTGGCCTAACATAGGCATAGCACAACAGAGTCTTGGCCTAACACAGACATAGCTACAACAACGTATCGATCTAACACAGACATAGCTACAACAATATCTCGGTCTAACAAAGACATAGCTACAACAAAGTCCCGGTTTAACAAATACATAGCTACAACAAAGTCCCGGTTTAACAAATACATAGCTACATCAAAGTCCCGGTTTAACAAATAAATAGCTACAACAAAGTCCCGGTTTAACAAATACATAGCTACAACAAAGTCCCGGTTTAACAAATACATATCTCAACGTATCTCTAACACAGACATAGCTACAACAAAGTCTCGGTCTAACAAAGACATAGCTACAACAAAGTATCGGTCTAACAAAGAAATACAACAAAGTATCGGTCTAACAAAGACATCAACAAAGTCTCGGTCTAACAAAGACATAGCTACAACAAAGTATCGGTCTAACAAAGACATAGCTACAACAAAGTCTCGGTCTAACAAAGAAATAGTTACAACAAAGTCTCGGTCTAACAAAGACAATACAACAAAGTCTCGGTCTAACAAAGACAAACAACAAAGTCTCGGTCTAACAAAGACAACAACAAAGTCTCGGTCTAACAAAGACATAGTTACAACAAAGCATCGGTCTAACAAAAGCATCTACAACAAAGCCTCGGCTAACAAAGACATAGTTACAACAAAGTATCGGTCTAACAAAGAAATAGCTACAACAAAGCCTCAGTCTAACAAAGACATAGTTACAACAAAGCCTCGGTCTAACAAAGACATAGCTACAACAAAGTCTCGGTCTAACAAAGACATAGCTGGTCAGAACAAAGTCTCGGTCTAACAAAGACATACTTACAACAAAGTCTCAATCTAACAAAGACATAGCTACAACAAAGGGTCTAACAAAGACATGCTACAACAATGTCTTCTAACAAAGACATAGCTACAACAATGTCTGGGTCTAACAAAGACATAGCTACAACAAAGTCTTGGTCTAACAAAGAAATAGCTACAACAAAGTCTTGGTCTAACAAAGACATAGCTTCAACAAAGTCTCGGTCTAACAAAGACATAGCTTCAACAAAGTCTCGGTCTAACAAAGTCTCGGGTCTAACAAAGACATAGTTACAACAGAGTCTAACAACATAGGTCTAACAAAGACATAGACATAGCTACAACAATGGTCTTAACAAAACGACAACGAGCCACAACAACGTTTTAACAAAGACATAGCCACAACAACAACAAAGACATAGCCACAACAACGGTCTAACAAAGACATAGTTACAACAACGGTCTAACAAAGACATAGTTACAACAACGGTCTAACAAAGACATAGTTACAACAACGGTCTAACAAAGACATAGTTACAACAACGGTCTAACAAAGACATAGTTACAACAACGGTCAAACAAAGACATAGCCACAACAACGGTCTAACAAAGACATAGTTACAACAACGGTCTAACAAAGACATAGTTACAACAACGGTCTAACAAAGACATAGCCACAACAACGGTCTAACAAAGACATAGTTACAACAACGGTCTAACAAAGACATAGCCACAACAACGGTCTAACAAAGACATAGGTCTAACAAAGACATAGCCACAACAACGGTCTAACAACAACAACGGTCTAACAAAAGACAAAGCCACAACAACGGTCTAACAAACAACAACGGTCTAACAAAGACATAGCCACAACAACGGTCTAACAAAGACATTACAACAACGGTCTAACAAAGACATAGCCACAACAACGGTCTAACAAAGACATAGCCACAACAACGGTCTAACAAATACAAAGCCACAACAACGGTCTAACAAAGACATAGCCACAACAACGGTCTAACAAAGACATAGCCACAACAACGGTCTAACAAAGACATAGCCACAACAACGGTCTAACAAAGACATAGCCACAACAACGGTTTAACAAAGACATAGCCACAACAACGGTTTAACAAAGACATAGCCACAACAACGGTTAAAAAGATATAGCCACAACAACGGTTTAAAAAAGATTAGCCACAACAACGACAAAGACATAGCCACAACAACGGTTTAACAAAGACAAAGCCACAACAACGGTCTTAACAAAGACATAGCCACAACAACGGTCTAACAAAGACATAGCCACAACAACGGTAAACAGATATAGCCACAACAACGGTTTAAAACAGATATAGTTACAACAACGGTTAACACAGAAATAGTTACAACAACGGTTTAACAAAGACATAGCCACAACAACGGTTAACACAGACATAGTTACAACAACGGTCTAACAAAGAAATAGTTACAACAACGGTCTAACAAAGACATAGTTACAACAACGGTCTAACACAGACATAGTTACAACAACGGTCTAACACAGACATAGTTACAACAACGGTCTAACACAGACATAGTTACAACAACGGTCTAACACAGACATAGTTAAAACAACGGTCTAACACAGACATAGTTACAACAACGGTCTAACAAAGACTTAGTTACAACAACGGTCTTACAAAGACATAGTTACAACAACGGTCTAACAAAGACAAAGCCACAACAACGGTCTAACAAAGAAAGACATAGTTACAACAGCGGTCTAACAAAGAAATTCATAGTTACAACAACGGTCTAACAAAGGGAAAGTTACAAAAACGGTCTAGCAAAGACATAGTTACAACAACGGTCTAAAAAAAAGACTTAGCCACAACAACGGTCTAACAAAGAAAACAAAGTTACAACAACGGTATAACAAAGACATAGCCACAACAACGGTTTAACAAAGAAATAGCACAACAACGGTTTAACAAAGAAATAGCCACAACAACGGTTTAACAAAGAAATAGCCACAACAACAGGTTTAAAAAAGAATAGCCACAACAACGGTTTAACAAAGAAATAGCCACAACAACGGTTTAACAAAGAAATAGCCACAACAACGGTTTAACAAAGAAAATACAACAACGCCAAAGAAAAGCCACAACAACAGTTTAGAAACAAAGCCACAACAACGGTTTAACAAAGAATAGCCACAACAACGGTTTAACAAAGACATAGTTACAACAACGGTTTAACACAGACATAGTTACAACAACGGTCTAACACAGACATAGTTACAACAACAGTTTAACAAAGAAACATAGCCACAACAACGGTTTATCAACAGACATAGTTACAACAACGTTACAACAACTGTCTAACACAGACATAATTACAACAACGGTCTAACACAGACATAGTTACAACAACGGTCTAACACAGACATAATTACAACAACGGTCTAACACAGACATAATTACAACAACGGTTTAACAAAGACATAATTACAACAACGGTAACACAGACATAATTACAACAACGGTTTAACAAAGACATAATTACAACAACGGTCTAACACAGACATAGACATTTAACAAAGACATTACAACAACGGTCTAACACAGACATAATTACAACAACGGTTTAACAAAGACATAGTTACAACAACGGTCTAACACAGACATAATTACAACAACGGTCTATCAAGACATAATTACAACAACGGTCTAACACAGACATAATTACAACAACGGTCTAACACAGACATAATTACAACAACGGTTTAACAAAGACATAGCTACAACAACGGTGTAACACAGACATAATTACAACAACGGTTTAACAAAGACATAGTTACAACAACGGTCTAACACAGACATAATTACAACAACGGTTTAACAAAGACATAGTTACAACAACGGTCTAACACAGACATAATTACAACAACGGTCTAACACAGACATAGTTACAACAACGGTCTAACACAGACAGAGTTACAACAACGTTTAACAAAGACATAGTTACAACAACGGTCTAACACAGACAGAGTTACAACAACGGTTTAACAAAGACATAGTTACAACAACGGTCTAACACAGACAGAGCTACAACAACGGTTTAACAGAGACATAGCCGCAACAAAATCTCAGACTAACACAGATGTAG
>JAXRKP010001103.1:0-2500 GCA_037039925.1 Doris montereyensis | reverse complement strand
GCATAGTCCCTGAGCTTTTTCACACGTTCTATCGACTCCTTCTTCATGATGGCAGTCTCAAACACTTCCTTTAACATTTCTTCACTTGTAGACAGCATCAAATTTCTCACGTATAAAATCCGTACCTGGGAAAAGAAAACCAATAAAAACATCTATTATTGCAAGAACATGTCATATTTTGCAACTATCAACTTTTATGAACAGAAAACATTTTGATGGAACAAATCAGCGACTTTTATAAACAGAAAAAGCATTTTGATGGAACAAATCAGCGACTTTTATGAACAGGAAGCATTTTGATGGAATAAATTTTTGGCTTATAATTAGTTGTGGTAGTTCGTTTGTGATTTTATTGTTGTTGTTTGAGTGTGAGTGTGTGTGTGTGTGTGTGTGCGTGTGTGTGTGCGTGTGTGTGTGCGTGTGTGTCGCTTTTTTTCTTGGGTTGCTTTTAGTTTGTTTGCATTCAATAACACTTGAGACAACAACAACAAAAAACACCCTACAAAACAACAACGAAGAAGTAGCTTCAATAAGTTGACATATATTGAGACCAGTTTCAACAATCAAAACATCTTTCAACGATCAATTAAGATGGACAATTGTTTTAAATTTCAAACGTGATGTGACTTTTCCTGTATGGCTGTGAAACTTGGAAGACTACATAAATAATACTGAGCAAATTCCAGTTGCATTAGAAGTGTTTTAAAAAAACAATGGCAAGACATGGTAAGAAATGAGGATCTTTGGGAAAGAATAGATGAAGAGTTAAAGACTCCAAAAATGGGGTGACGGATAGGACACACTTTAAGGAAACCAAGTAGCAATATCACCAGACAGGCATTGCAGTGGAACTTAAAGGGAACACGAGGCAGGGGAAGGAAGTAGCAATATCACCAGACAGGCATTGCATTGCAGTGGAACTAAAAGGGAACACGAGGCAGGGGAAGGAAGTAGCAATATCACCAGACAGGCATTGCATTGCAGTGGAACTAAAAGGGAACACGAGGCAGGGGAAGGAAGTAGCAATATCACCAGACAGGCATTGCATTGCAGTGGAACTAAAAGGGAACACGAGGCAGGGGAAGGAAGTAGCAATATCACCAGACAGGCATTGCATTGCAGTGAAACTTACAAGGAACACGAGGCAGGGGAAGGAAGTAGCAATATCACCAGACAGGCATTGCAGTGGCACTTACAGGTAACACGAGGCAGGGGAAGGAATTAGCAATATCAACAGACAGGCATTGCAGTGGAACTTACAGGAACACGAGGGAGGGGAAGGAAGTAGCAATATCACCAGACAGGCATTGCAATGGAACTTACAGGGAACACGAGGGAGGGGAAAGGAAGTAGCAATATCACCAGACAGGCATTGCAATGGAACTTACAGGTAACACGAGGGAGGGAAGGAAGTAGCAATATCACCAGACAGGCATTGCAGTGGCACTTACAGGTAACACGAGGGAGGGAAGGAAGTAGCAATATCATCAAACAGGCATTGCATTGCAGTGAAACTTACAGGGAACACGAGGCAGGGGAAGGAACTAGCAATATCACCAGACAGGCATTGCATTGCAGTGGAACTTACAGGGAACACGAGGCAGGGGAAGGAAGTAGCAATATCACCAGACAGGCATTGCATTGCAGTGGAACTAAAAGGAACACGAGGCAGGGGAAAGAAGTAGCAATATCACCAGACAGGCATTGCAGTGGAACTTACAGGGAACACGAGGCAGGGGAAGGAAGTAGCAATATCACCAGACAGGCATTGCATTGCAGTGGAACTTTCCAGGGAACACGAGGCAGGGGAAGGAACTAGCAATATCACAAGACAGGCATTGCAGTGGGAACTTACAGGGAACACGAGGCAGGGGAAGGAAGTATCACCAGACAATATCACCACGAGGCAGGGGAAGGAAGTAGCACAGGCATTGCAGTGGAACTTACAGGAACACGAAGCAGGGGAAGGAAGTAGCAATATCACCAAACAGGCATTGCATTGCAGTGGAACTTACAGGGAACACGAGGCAGGGGAGGAAGTAGCAATATCACCAGACAGGCATTGCATTGGAACTTACAGGAACACGAGGCAGGGGAAGGAAGTAGCAATATCAACAGACAGGCATTGCAGTGGCACTTACAGGTAACACGAGGCAGGGGGAAGGAAGTAGCAATATCAACAGACAGGCATTGCAGTGGAAACTTACAGGAACACGAGGCAGGGAAGGAAGTAGCAATATCACCAGACAGGCATTGCAGGCATGACTTTGCAGTGAAACTTACAGGGAACACGAGGCAGGGGAAGGAAGTAGCAATATCACCAGACAGGCATGACTTTGCAGTGGAAACGTACAGGGAACACGAGGCAGGGAAGGAAGTAGCAATATCACCAGACAGGCATTGCATTGCAGTGAAACTTACAGGGAACGCGAGGCAGGGGAAGGAAGTAGCAATATCAACAGACAGGCATTGCATTGCAGTGGAACTTACAGGGAACACG
>JAXRKP010001102.1:145000-162500 GCA_037039925.1 Doris montereyensis | reverse complement strand
TATTATCTACATCAGTGACAAGGAGAGACGTGTAGACTATTATTATCTACATCAGTGACAAGGGAGAGACGTGTAGACTATTATTATCTACATCAGTGACAAGGAGAGACGTGTAGACTATTATTATCTACATCAGTGACAAGGGAGAGACGTGTAGACTATTATTATCTACATCAGTGACAAGGAAGAGACGTGTAGACTATTATTATCTACATCAGTGACAAGGGAGAGACGTGTAGGATATTATTATCTACATCAGTGACAAGGAGAGAAAGTGTAGAATATTATTATCTACATCAGTGACAAGGAGAGAGGTGTAGGAAATTATTATCTACATCAGTGACAAGGAGAGACGTGTAGGGATATTATTATCTACATCAGTGACAAGGGAGGATATTATTATCTATATCAGTGACAAGGGAGAGAGGTGTAGACTATTATTATCTACATCAGTGACAAGGAAGAGGTGTAGGATATTATTATCTACATCAGTGACAAGGAAGAGAGGTGTAGACTATTATTATCTACATCAGTGACAAGGGAGAAAATAATATATTATTATCTACATCAGTGACAAAGGGAGAGAGTAGGTGTTAGACATTATTATCTACATCAGTGACAAGGAGAGAAGTGTAATATATTATCATCTACATCAGGGACAAAGGAGAGAAGTGTAGGATATTAGCATATATATCAGTGACAAGGAGAGAAGTGTAGGATATTAGCATCAGGGAGTGACAAAGGAGAGAAGTGAAGGATATTAGCATCTATATCAGTGACAAAGGAGAGAAGTGAAGGATATTATTATCTATATCAGTGACAAAGGAGAGAAGTGAAGGATATTATTATCTATATCAGTGACAAAGGAGTGAAGTGTATGATATTAGCATCTATATCAGTGACAAAGGAGTGAAGTGTATGATATTAAGATCTATATCAGTGACAAAGGAGAGAAGTGTAGGATATTAGCATCTATATCAGTGACAAAGGAGAAAGTGTAGGATATTAGCATCTATATCAGTGACAAAGGAGAAAGTGTAGGATATTAGCATCTATATCAGTGACAAAGGAGAGAGGTGTAGGATATTAGCATCTATATCAGTGACAAAGGAGAGAAGTGGTTATTATTATTAGGATATTAGCATCTATATCATTATACATTAGGAGAGAAGTATATATATATATTATCATCTATATCAGTGACAAAGGAGAGAGGTGTAGGATATTATTATTATATATATATCTATATCAGTGACAAAGGAGTATATAAGTGTATGATATCCTGCTAGCATTTATATCAGTGACAAAGGAGAGAGGTGTAGGTTATTAGCATCTATATCAGTGACAAAGGAGAGATGTGTAGGATATTAGCATCTATATCAGTGACAAAGGAGAGAGGTAGATACAAGCATCTATATCAGTGACAAAGGAGAGAGGTGTAGGATAGTATGTGTTGATAGGGAAAGTAGTAGAAAGAACCTACGACAAAGGCGAAGTTGAAAATAAAAATAGACTACACTATAATAACGCTTCTTGTCTTACTTAGTAGTAAGACAAGAAGAGCTGAAGATAATTTCGTATAACTAAGATAAAGGAGATGAGTCTCAGAAATGAAACAAAATAGACCTAAGGAGTGAAAGCTCACCTCCTCCCACACCCCCTACCCTAAAAAAACCCCAACCCAACAACAAAAAAAAACAATAGAACCTGGAATACTTGTGTCGAGTTCGCATGCACTTTGGTGGATTTATTTTACTTGCAGTGCATCAACCCGGCATCAACCAAGGTCGTCTGACCTACTTCTCTACTGCCCGAATTACGTCCAATAATGAGGTGATTGTTTACACGAATGGCAATATCTGAGACTTCGGACACTGCAACAGTAATCGATTTATCCGTTACAAATAAAGAAAATGACAACTGTAGGAGAGAGAGAGAGAGAGAGAGAGAGAGAGAGAGAGAGAGAGAGAGAGAGAGAGAGAGAGAGAGAGAGAGAGAGACAGAGACAGACAGACAGACAGACAGACAGACAGACAGACACGGAGAGACAGAGAGAGACAGAGAGAGAGAGAGAGAGACAGAGACAGACAGACAGACAGACAGACAGACAGACAGACAAACGGACAAACAGACAGACAGATAGATAGATAGATAGATAGATAGATAGACAGACAGATAGTCAGGCAGATAGACAGACAGTCAGGCAGACAGACAGACAGACGGACAGAAACAGAGAGAGATAGAGATGGAAGGACAAGAGGCCAGAAAGAAAGATGTTTTGATGGTCGTGGAAGCAGAAATATAAGTCATATGAGATCCGAACATTACATCCTTATCTTTCTTGTATCTTATCTCTATTGTGTCTTAATATATTTCTTGTATCTTACCTCTCGTGTATTGTAGCTCTATTATATCTTATATGTCGTGTATCTTATCTGTATTGTATATTAAAATATCTCTTGTATCGTATCTGTATTGTATCCTACCTCTTGCGTATCGTATCTCTAGTGTAGCCTATATTTCTTGTATTTTGTCTCTCGCTCTCGTGTATCGTATCTCTATTGTGTCGTATCTCTCTTGCATCTTAACTCTATTGTATATTTTGCATCTTGCATATTATATCTGTTATATCTTATATTTCGTGTATCTTATATCTCTTGTATCATATCCTTATTGTACTCTTTTCCTTCTAATTCAAACAACGTATAGTCAACTTTAAGATGTACATTATGTCGAAAACAAAGGAAGCGTAAACGTATCCGATGAAATCAAAACATTTGAAATTAAATATTATGTACTTCATGATAAGTTTGAAAATTTAGTTAATTAAGAAAAAGTCTTTCTATAAGCAAAGTACTACTGCAAACCCGTCTCGTTTTTATCCAATTTATGAGAAAATCTCTCTCTCTCTCTCTCTCTCTCTCTCTCTCTTCTCTCTCTCTCTCTCTCTCTCTCTCTCTCTCTCTCTCTCTCTCTCTCTCTCTCTCTCTCTCTCTCTCTCTCTCTCTCTCTCCCCCCTCTCTTTCTCTCTCTCTCTCTCTCTCACACACACACACACACACTCTCATCCTCCCCTCCTTCTCTCTCCCCTCTCTCTCTCTCTCCTCCCTCTCTCTCTCTCTCTCTCTCTCTCTCTCTCTCTCTCTCTCTCTCTCTCTCTCTCTCTCTCTCTCTCTCTCTCTCTCTCTCTCTCTCTCTCTCTCAGAATTGTATTGTGTGAGTTGTTTACATCCTTATTACTATTTTTTATCAACCCAAACAAAGACGGCGAGACCAATTTTTGAATGTTGTGTTTCGATGCTGCATGCAGAATTGTGTTGTCGATTTCATACGTGCTCACGTCATGAGTACAAACAGTTCACCGACCAACATTTTGGCGTGTTTTATCTACGCGGATGTTTACATCACAAGTCAGCTGACTGCACAGCTGATTCCAGTATGCCGTGACCTCGACTCCTTTCGTAAAAGATGGGACAAGGGAAACGATGACCTCAGCAACCCCGTTGGGTTACAACTCTGTTATATGCTATTGCAACTCAATTCTTCACATCATTCTGGTTAAATACATTTATCCTGCACTTTACTGATATTTCAATCTTGAACTTAACGCAACAAATATAAATAAGAAAATGCCGTTTATGAGTTATCAGCCATGGCAAAGGTCAACAACGGCATGGCCTAGACTCACCGACTTTTGGCGCTACACCATTTGCCAACCTTGCGAGGAAGTCCCACCCTTTGGCTTCCTTCTCAACCAATGATAACGATTATGCAAATTGGACGCGCGTCAACATCACTCTTACGAACTGTTTATAACGGACGACGATGGTTATCCGAACTTTAGATTTCTCTGGAACCGAATGTAAACGTCAAAAATTATCCACCACAGCTCGAAAGAACTCTGCATATTTCATTTTATCTACACACTATTCATCATTCGTAAACTGACTGCACGAGGTTACAACTTATCAGAACCTTAGTCTGAAATACATTACAAGAGTTTCCTCAAAACATCTTTCAACATGCGCCCCCTACATGAAGCCACGATGTGAAGATTCCGATGGATATTCCACAGGTAGATCTAGATTTGCATTATTTTAAAACGATCGTGTATGAGAAGTATTAAGATTAAAGTCTATACTTTTTGTAGATATTCTTTAATAACATGTTCTGCTACTGATCCTTTGTAACCGTAGCACAGTAATTGACAACATGTGTATCTTTTGTATCCTCAGATAACTCGGATGTGTCGATGGGAGGTTGCGACAATACAAATGGAACCGATGTGAGTGACAGATAAAGATTATACTACATGTATTTCTGTTTCAACATTCAAACCATTATCCATCTCTCTCTCTCTCTCTCTCTCTCTCTCTCTCTCTCTCTCTCTCTCTCTCTCTCTCTCTCTCTCTCTCTCTCTCTCTCTCTCTCTCTCTCTCTCTCTCTCTCTCTATCTCTATCTCTCTCTCTATCTATATATATCTCTATCTATCTATCTATCTATCGATCTATCTATCTATCTATCTATCTATCTCTCTCTCACACACACACACACACACATTAAAGCACACCTTCATAATAATAATAATGATAATAATAATAAAATAATAAAATTATAATAATAAAAAAAAAATAATAATAATATATGTAAATCTAGACTTAAATTAATAATAATAATCATCTTTATTGTCCAAAAAAGGCATCGTATTGAAACACCCGCGGTCGTAGTGTGGGCTAACGCCATGCTCTTCTTTCGGACGACCTAGTTATTTAACGTAAATAAAGTCACGCCCAATTTTATAACCTTGAGGCGAGGTTTACGGCCCGAGTTTACTTCCTGTCCTCGTCAGATCAGAAGGCTAGTTTTAGTATCATAGTTTAGAGAATCTAGAGTGGGGAGAGAGCGAGATATCTTCTGTGTTCTTAATCTTAGTAGTCCCACCCGACTAGATTAGATATATAGATCAAGAGTATAAATAATGTCTAATATATCTAGACCTACATGTCGATCTATAATATCATCAGCAAATATAATTACTACAGTCTATGACTTGAAGAATTCTAGAATTGTAGTCTACAGTCTACACCACATTTTTCCAGAACTAGATATCTAGAATCTAGATCTAGATCTAGAATATAGTTATAAGATGTTCCCCAGACACTTGCTTCCTCGTATTAGTCATACATATCGATTTGTGAGATCCAATCTTGATAATGATATGATGTTTAGATCTAGAGATGCTCTAGATCGAGATCTGCATCGCTATCACTGTAGATTCACATCTAGATCTAAATCTATAGCTACCGCCAATCATTTCCCCAGTCTCCCCCGTTGTGCAGATATGTGTTGTTTAATTTGTGGGTCAAGGTCTAGATTTAATTGTAAATCTTATTTTTTGTCAAACTTTAATTATCTTTGTAGATCTAGACCTAAATGGATAGTCCAAAAAGCTTATTTTAGAAACATAACTTGTAGTGGTCATCAAAAGTCAACAAGATCGTCTAGATCTATAAATGAACAGGTAGATCCAAAATTTAATCCAGCTACACATTGTATTCCAATTAGATTCTAGAACTAGTTAAATTTTGAGCTCATTTTGAAAATTAACATTTATTTCAACTGAAGCAAATTTGAGAGTGAGAGTCAAATAGATCTAGATCTAGATCTACATGTATCCTTGATCTGATCTTTTAAAAACCAAGTCATTCCATTCATACACACACTTTACTTTAAAATTCAAAAAAGCTGAAAATCAGAGAGAAAAAATCTACACTGTAGAAGCTATTTTGAGTTATATTTTACATTTATAATGTAATCTAGGCTACAATTATAATTATATAGATTAGATTTTGGATCTACATTTCAAGATTATTTTGTATAATTCACATGATTTTTATTTTATTTTTATATCATACAGACAGACTTTGGCATCCTTTTTGATGTTGATGGTGTTTTAGCTCGAGGCAGCACTCCTTTGGAGCCAGCTAAAATAGCTATTGACAAACTGAAAGATGCAGAAGGCAACTTACGTGTGCCTGTTGCATTTGTTACCAACGCTTGCAATCGCAACCATGACAAAGCAAGACAAATAAGCAACTGGTTTGACATAAATGTGAGTTGTGAGTTGGATCTCTGGCATGAAATGTTATAACCTTTAATTTATCATACATCTTGAACAAGACCAGATTTTGTTATTAAATTTTAAATCTTTCAACTATATGATATGTGTATGAAATCTTTCATTCATACTTGATGATTGTTCAAATAATAAGAACTTTATTTATACAGTATTTATTGTATTTACTATTTATTTTGGTTTTAAATACAGGTTACCCCTGATCAAGTTATTCATGCCCCAACACCAGCCAAACTTCTCCGGGAGTTTCATCAAAAGCATACCCTAGTCATTGGACAAGAACATAGGCTTGAGATTGCTGAAGAGTATCCTTTTGAATTGATTTAAATTTCTGTAGTGCAGTATAGATCTAGTCACTATTCTTTAAAAGTTTTAAAGAAAAGGCATAAAAAAATGCTTTGAGTAGAAAAATCTACATGTCTACAAGGCTTTGCTCTCCATTGTGGTTATGTCATTAAGAGTGATTCTACTGTAATACCTGGTATAAGATAGTATAACTAGACAGGAAATTAGATTTTTTCCAAAATGTTCTTCCTTTAAGAACAATTTTTCTTGTGTTGTTATATAAATATTCTACCCAAATTTATTGATGTGTATTTTTCTGAGCTAAATATTGTTTTGTGTGGATAATTTTACCTTAACTTCGTCATAGTCTTGGTTTTTCTAACTTATGCACAGTTGACGATGTCAAAGAAGCCTATCCCTTACTAGATATGGTTGACCATGACAACAGGGTTAAAGTGGTGAGTTTTACATTTCATTATATGGGGAAGTGTAGGCCTCATGTGTCTTATTGTTCTCGTTCTAAAAAGGATTTTAATTCTTGTATATGAAGAAATCCCGCTTCAAATGAACAATTTGATTTTATCCCTTATGGCGAAACTCATCAAAGTGTCCTTTGCAATTTTTTATCAAATTTGACTAGTTTGCCAATCACTCTTGAAAATTGTTGGATATGTAAGTTCACTAATAGTATTACATAATACATGTATTATTATTCTGCACCATCTTGGCTCAAGGCATAGATATAAATCAATGAACATGAAAACAAAAAGTGATATTTATACCCAATGAATAGAAATTGTTCAATTTTATTCATTGGTAACATTTTGATGAAAACATGCATGCCAAATTTTCAATTTAATTTTTTCTTCTTTTTCGTTTTTTCATACCTCATCTGATAATCACTAGATACACAAAAAAAGTACAGAAATCTCTTTTCTTTCATTTAAGGCCAATGGTTACACTGAAAATCACAAGTTCCCTAAAGTAGATGGTAAGTGTTATTTGTTTTCTCTAGTCGTAAGTGAATGATGAGAATCATCGTGCAATGTGCATGTTTGATTTTGGTATTCAGTAATTAGCCCATTTATTTTTAAATGTGCTCCAAAACAGAAAAACAATTTTGTGACAACGCCAGTGTCGTTATAAACATCTTCAAGTTTTAAACCTTATCAGCTTCACCTTTTGGCTGTTATACAAAATTTTTCTCAGGGTTGATGCAAATATATTTATATAGTGAAAACATTTTACAACATTGATGCTGTCTTGCCATTGATTGGATCAAATTTTTCAACAGGCAACTCTTACAAAGTGTCTCAGTTGCTTTTAACTAAAGAATTATTGTATAATTTTGGAGAACCAAATATTTGTTTTGAAATACATGTTAAGGCACCCTCATTAGGTTGTTACTTTGATTTCTTTTTCAATTATTTTCCTGAAACCAACAGTGATTCTTCTCATTGGAGAGCCTTGTCGATGGGAAACTGACTTGCAGCTAATCGTTGATCTTCTTTTGACGGAGGGCAAACCGGTCGCAGCCCCAGCTGATCCCCACAATGTGCCTCAAATTCCAATCATTGCATGTAACATGGACCTTGTGTTTATGGCAGAGGCCTGCATGCCTCGCTTTGGTCACGGTGCTTTCCTTGTCTGCTTAGAAGCTCTTTATCAGGTAGGAACAGACAGAGTTTAGAAATTCACTTTACTGTTTTTTGCTCAGTGTAAACTTGGTTAAAGAAAACTCAAATGCAAATGTAGAATGTGTATTCCAGTAAGCATGTATTACTTTTTTTTTATTCAGTTTATCAAAAACAGATTTTAGATGATTCCTGAAAACCGGATAAGAATAATCGGCTGTAGTACTTACTGTCCTTTTATGTATGGTCTGAAAAGAAAGAGAATTGGTGTGATATTGACAGAATTGTGCGAGTACTTGATCTCACTTGTGTGTGTACCTTTATTTTTGAAAGCCTTTATGTTGAGTTTGAGATGACTTGCGTGGCATTCTAGTTCTTTTCTTTTTTTATTTGAATTTTATGTGATGTTAACAGGACACATCTCTGTTGATCTTAGGGTAACACTAACAGAATTTCTTTTTATTAAAACTGGAAATATTTTTACCTCATCCTAAATTGTTTAGCTAAGTATGAACACACTTGAAAACTGATAATGATAATAATGACAATGATAATAGTAGATTTGATGATAAAAATGTTCTCTGACAAGGATACTTTTTAATAGTTACTGATTAGTTTGTAAATGTTTTCTTTTTCAGAAAATAACTGGAAAGCAATTAATCTATAAGAATCTTGTTGGGAAGCCTTGCGAAATCACATATCGATTTGCTGAACACACAGTATCCAAAATTGCCAAGAAATTAGGAATTACTAAGCCATTGAAGAGATTGTACTTTTTTGGGTAAGTTTAGGATATATAAAATGAACTCACAAGTGGTTTCATAACATTTCATACATGTGAAATTAGACTCTAAATGGTTTTGTAATCAATATTTTATAAATACATGTATCTATTTAGGAACTTAATTAAAACAACATGGCTTGCACAGAAAAACTGTTTTATCCCTTTTCAATTTTATTGATACCTAAATCTATCTTTTATTGTTTCATAAAAAACGAATCCTGGATAAATGACAAAATGACTCCTCAGTGCTTTATGTCTTTTACTTTGTCTTTTTAAAAATTAAAAAAAAGTACTCCAAGTATTTTATATAAAATTATAAAAGAACATCTATGATCTGTCAAATAAAAGCAATCTTCCCATTATTTAAAGTTTACAAAACCATAGCTTGTTAGTTATATTCAGACGAGTTTATTCATCCTTTCTGTCTCCATGGTTTCCACAGAGATAACCCTAATGTCGACATTGTTGGTGCCAACCTTTATGACCGTTTCATCAAAAGGAAGGACAGCAATGCTAATGGAGTTGAATTGCCTGTGTCACGAATTATTCCAGAATCGGATGACCTTCAGGAGCAGACAGTCGAGTCCTGCCACAGTCTATTGGTAGGCACTGGAGTCTACAAACCTAGATCTGACGAGGAGACATGTACAAGCATATCCTCTTCTCACACTGTTTATCATGGGCATAGAGACATTGCTCATGAACCCGAATTGACAACTCCCCACAAATATGTCCATGATGTTCATGAAGGTATTAAATACATTTTGCGGGAAGAGGGTCTTGAGGCCCACTGAGACTAAATGTTTCAGAAATTTAGTAGATGTATATACTTGCAAATTTTGTACATATATTTTGTATAAATGAAATGATTTAAAGATATAATGCTACATGTAAGGTAAAGGAGTTTTAAAATGGAGTTGAAAAGTATTAGATATCTAAAGAAAATGTATTTCGTGGCCATTACATGCTTTCTATTCATGTTTGAACCTTAAATGAAGTGTGACATCATGACTGCAGAGCGATATCTAGAAAAAATGGTGCCACTGTCATAATGTCTACTCTATAACTTTTAAATGAATTTAATTTTAACTGGCCAGCATGTTGTGATGTTGGTTTTACCACTAATTTCAACATTACCCAATAATGACAGAAATATTGGTGTATCGATATTGTTATCTATAATGGCTGGTAATGCTGCTGTGTAATTTCGTTCCTCTCAAATGACTTATTATAAGTTATGTGTGTTGCAGGCTGTGTCAATTCAATTGAAGTTTATCAGACTCTTTATTTGCTTTGTATTGGCCATGTTATACTATAGTGGCCAATGTGTTGAAAGTGCACTTTACTCACCAAAAGAATTCATTGTCTTATTTTATGTCTGTTTATTACCTTAACACCCAGTGGTGTTGCCACAGGATCTGATGCTAACCTGATTAATTCTAATTCATAAGGTCACTAAATGTGTATGTGTGTGTGTTTTGTTTTTTGTTGTAATGTTTATGACAGAAGAGATAGCTGCAACATGGCTAAGAGAACTTTTTTCTTCTTCACTCTTCTGTGAGGAATACACTAACATCCAAACTCACACTTATACACACAAACAATAGTAGTGTATGAATACACACATTCATTATCAGTGTTCTTCGTCATGGCAGAGTTTAAGCCATGGACAAAAGTTCTTACTTTCTTTGATCTTGGGTCGTTTGTATTTCTGTCTAGTCGACTCTTGTTTTCTTTATAACTCCCCATCCATGCTGTTGTTTACATCTCCTCCCTTGTTTGTGAAAGTTTCATTCAAAAAGTTTCTCTGCAGTTGGTGTTAAGATTAAGAGGTTTTCATAGTATGTGCCAGATCAATCACTGTTTCCTTGTTATCTTGTCTGTTTTCTTTTTGCCACATTTCCTTGTTCAAGATAGTTTCAGGCCAATGTATTTGTAAAATGTGCCTAAAAAATCCATTAGCAAACACTTTTGATTTACTTGCATTGGTCTTTGTTATCTGACAAGTCTCAGTTTTGTATGGTAGTGTTGATTTCACGTGGTAGTAAAAATGTGTTTGAAAAGCTTTGGTTTATAGTTTCTTTCTGGATATCCACAATGCTTTGAACATCACAGAACTGTCCAGCTTTATCAATTTTTATCTTTCTGTCAGCTTCAGTTCTTACTTGCTTATCACCAGGGATTTACAGGATTGCATTTAAACAGAGCTTCATTTTCCTTTCAAGTAGGGATTTTCAAATTCAATGTCTCACTCATCTTGAAAGGGCATGCCAACTGTCCAGCTTCATCAATGTTTATTTTTCTGTCTGCTTCAGTTCTTACTTGCTTGTCATTTTGTCCACTTGGCTGATAACTGTTTTGAAGTGTCTTCTTGCCCTGACCCTTGTGAACTGTCATGCATTAGAAACTATTGTAAGAAGTCTTGATGATATTCACAACTTTCACTGGACTTTCTTGAACGCCTTCTTGTGATCGTAGAAGTTGTGATGATAATAGTGGAGAATTTTACTTTAACGATTGTTCAATGATGATGCACCATGTTGTTATCTGTGAAGTGCATGATTGACCCAGTCTTTAGGCATGCTGTTTTTTTAAAGATAATATTAATAATGATATACATATATATAATTGATAGAATATACATATGTTTGTTATGTATACACACACATACGAGTGGGAACCTGATTATTGTTGACCAAATATGCATTTAAACATAATTAACTTTTTGTTTGTTTGTAAATGAACTCAAATGGCGTGTACATAGTCTTTCATCCCATCATTGTCATCCAAGAATAAAGCATCATTTCAATTGCTACTCATTTCAACCCAACTCATTGTATTATGTGTAGAAAATAATTTGCCAGATATACATTCTTGTAGAATTCAATGCTTGAATCAAGTATGAATGTTTTTACTTTAGTAATTTTTTACCAATGATTCCACCGTTCAAGTTGTCATTGTCCACTTTATAGCCATGCTGTCAGCAAACATTCCAATGGGTAATGGAGAAAGGGAAGTGATTGAACACAGTGTGACGTAAAGGAGTTTTAAACGTATTTCTTTCTTTTTAGCATTGAACTGGAAAAAATGTGCATTTTAGAGCATTTAATTTTTTTTAATCTGTGATAATCTATGTCTCAAATTGAATTTTCAGCTTTTGTATGTTTTTTCTTTCATGAAATGACTGCATTTTAGGGCTTTTTATTTGTATGTGTGAAGGTGACAGAGGGGAATGGTGGTGGGTTGCTGTACTTAGTATTAATTGACAGTTTGGTGTCACAGGAGGAAAGACATGTTACACCTTTCAAAGGCCTAAAGTCCATTGTTGTAATTCTGACACAGTTGTCAATACTCATATTGTCATTTAATTCACACATAAAACGCATTTATTAGGCATTTTTTTAAAGCATCCGGGTGGGTTGGGAAGGTTAAGTTCTTTTGTTTACTTTTCAAATTAGTAATTTTTATGACTGCTAAATTCTGTTATTCGAATAATTATCTCATGTGTAACATGTTGTGAATGCTAGCACCAGAGCTGCTAACTTAAGCCTGTGTACTTAAGATGATATATATATCAATTTATGACTGTCTTGGACTGGAGTCAAGATTCGTTTCACTTTGATTTTAATTTTATACTTATGCTTTTTTTCTGTACATTGTGATAAACATGAAAAAGTATTTCAATCATTAAAAGTGAAGCAATATGTTTCAGACAATTACCAATAGCACTTTTGGTCTCTCATTTTTTGTAATTTTTTTTACTTCAGTCTAGTGTAATCTTCTTTTTGTTGTTTATTGTTGCTTTTGTCAGTGTCAAAGTATTAGCATTCTCATCCAAAACTAAACGACTTCAAATTGATGAAAATGAAACACATCAAACAGTCATGCTATAAATTATGTAAAATGTAACAAAAGATCTAAACATCAGTCTATGACATCTAATTGTGGGCACAGCTGACACTCGTAGTCTCCTACCTACTTCTTTCATTTCACTCTTTGCCTTACTTTTGATCTTGCTATTTCCTCTTAATTAACCCTGAGGAGATCATCACATATCATGGACGGGGTAATTTCCAGTGAACCGATCAAAACACCATCTAATTAAAGGAAACTTTGTACACTGTTTTATTGGATATGATCTGCCTGTAGACTTCAAACCAATATGCAATAGAAAGATAACATGGTTCAACCACTTTTGAGAAACATCGTATCAAACCCTGCTGGTGAAATTAAGGAGAAACAGCTATTTTCAAACTTAAGTTGCAGTAGACTTTGACTTCAACCTTGAAGTTGGAAGTTGCATATGAGCACATTCAAAGACCACAGTTATAATAATATGTAGTCACAATAAAGCTGAAGGAAGAATAAAGAATTAGCACTGAGGACAAAGATGGATTTATGATGTTTATTCCATATTCCCGCACAAGTGCAGACTCACCGACTGAATATCATTTATCCCCCAGTAGGCCACTGCATCCAAAATCCTTTTCAGTTCCCTTGGGAGCATACAGTATAGCAGCCTGTTAGGCTATTTGTACTAACAGTCTGACAAGATATGTCTCTACCTATAGCTGGCTATTCATTCACACCTGAGTCGAGTGAGGAAAGAAAAGTAAAGTACCTTTCTTTCCTATGCATGCGACGCCGTGAAAAAACACGTAGTGTTACTATGATGCCTCTAAAGTATGACTGCTTTACTGATATAATCTTTTAGTGGGGCCAGAAGCCTAGTGATAGGGCTGTAAGATTTGGGGTTATCATGGCTTCAATTGGCAATGTCAGGTTTGAGGATGTGTTCTTTGGAAATTGGGAAAGACACTTCATACTTAAGATGCATTTCCCCATTCAACTCCGGTGTAAATAGATATGAATGTCTGCTGATGTGCAAAATCTGTGACAGACTAGCGCTTGCTGATCGGGAGACAATAGTTCATCACCGATTCCTCCACTTCGCACTACAGAAACCGGACTACGCCCCAAGCCTTGAAGGAAATCTACATTTTCTTTATTGTTGGAAAAAGACTGAGGCTGGTGTAGATAACAGTTTTATTTAGATACACAAACCAAACTATCACTTCATATGATAAATCAATATCAATACAATGTATCATTTCAACATAATATGTAAGTGACAATGTTATATAAATAATAATAATAATATATATATATATATATGTGTATAGGGCCTACATGTAATGTCTATCTGTTCCTATTTATTTGAGTCTATGTATGCCTACCTGTGTTTGAATTTGCTTAATTTTGATTGAAAAGTAATGGGAAAAATGTAAGATTTTATGCTAAAAACGTTTGGTATGTCCTTTCAAGATGATTGAAGAACTGAATTAGAAAACCCCTATTTGAAAGGAAAATGTAGTTATCGTCTTTTAAATATATTCCTGTTAAGAGCAAAGTAACTTTCCGCGGTTGCAGCTCATGAAGTTCTAGCTTATCTCGCTCAGTTTCTAAAGCTTGAAACCGAACAGGTGATGGTAAAATATCACCTCCTGGAAAGGATGCTAGTTTGACACAGGCGTACTCCCAGATGACACTCATTTGCACCTACATTCGATCAGGTAAATGTAATACGGAAAAAGAAGAAGACGAAGAAGAAGAAGGAAAAAAGAAGAAGACGAAGAAGAAGAAGAAGAAGAAGAAGAAGAAGAAGAAGAAGAAGAAGAAGAAGAAGAAGAAGAAGAAGAAGAAGAAGAAGGGAAAAAAAAGGCGGAGGAAGAGAAGAAGAAGATAAAATATCTTCGTACCATCTCAGCCTTGGTTGCCTCCCTTTGCTGTTGATATTTCAAGCCTCAGCTCTCGTCCTAGTATTATTCTTGCTTTTAAGTAGCTGTTTGTTGTTACTGAGTGTCACTCCTTTAATCCGTTTCATTATTTTTATTATCTGTTGTTTTATGTATCTCTACTTCTACGTCTTAGCGCTAACCTTCTAGTCGAATGATGGTTTTATAGATCATTACCAATACCTTTAATTTTCGTGGCATATTTCATTTGACAAGAGAAAGCGTCAGATTTAGTATTACTCGGATTCGAACCTAGGATCCCTCATTTCCAACCACTACAGCACCAATGCCACTAAGGCCTGTGTCTTTTCAATGCATTGTAATTTCCTCAATAATTTTCCGTTGGAAGCATCGTTTTTATTTGAAATGAAAGGCTCTGACGATATCTCCTGTAATTCATCTTGAATAATCACAATAATTGAACTTCAATGATCCTGAGCCATGTACACAATAATGTGAGCAAAAGTCTGTGACTAGAATTGACATCTGCTATCCATGTACGTGGTGTTGGTGGCCGAGTGGTTAGGCTTCCGGCTTTCGGATCATGAGGTCCCGGGTTCGACTCCTATCAAAGTCCTGACGTTGTTTTCTTTGGGACAGACGCTTGATGTGCATTTTCCCCACTCGACCCGTACAAATGGGTACAACAAGTATCTTGGAAATAAAAAAAAACTTGTGTCAGACTATCGTCTTGTCAAAGAGGTGATTATTATCACCTGTTCAGCTTCCTGCTTTAGAAATCTGGATAAGCTCCGTCTCTATGGGGCCGTAACGGCCTTGAAGAAACTTTACTTTTTCTTTTTTTTTTTTACTTTCCACGTATACATGGAAATGTATAAAATTACTGCTAAAATGATATGTTTTGTATCTCCAGATAATTCTATACATGAATATAATACAATCCCTTCTTGTCAGGGAAAGTAAACAAAAGAAAAATGAAAGTAATGCCTTCGGTCAATAGTACAAAACCAACTAGCAAGGATTTGTTTTGCCCTGCATATGACAGGCAGAGATAAGGCATGTTATATTGTTGTATACATGTAGCCTACCTGATGAAAAAATCAATCAAAAACCCCATCCAGATCTAGCGATTAAAGTTGAGGACAAGATCAACAAAAAAGAAAAAGAAATGGAGATCTTAATTTTTTATTTTGATTACAAACTAGATCTACTCCAAGATGCAATATGTTTTGCTGTTTGTTTTAATTTTGTTTTTGTTTTTACAAAGAGTCAAGATTAGTTGGGTTTTCTTCCTTTGTTAAATTGGGGGGGGGGGGTGGGGTGTTGTATACCATTTTGTGGCTTACATTATTTATTTGTCACAGTAGATTGTGTATTTCTTTTGTGCGATAATAGAACATTGGCGAGGTGTGTGTGTGTGTGTGTGGGGGGGAGGGGGGAGGGGCTGGCATTTAGAAGTTGGAGTAAGTTTTGTTTCTCAACATTTTCAAAAGCTAAGTGCTATCTTTGTCCCACCTTCATTTGTTTTTATATGACTTTGAACAATAAACTCAAGAGCATTTGACTTCATTACAAATTGTATCGACACACGATAGCATACTTTAATTTCCAATACACAAAGAAAGCAAGGGACGCTATCGAGCTATAATATTCTATCAAACATGCATGTCATGACAATGAAGACTTATAACCCCTCCAACACTAGGTAACAATTTGTTAAATAAATAAACAAAAAATGGAGATAAGACAAAATAACAATGAGCTCTCAATACAAAGATGGATTTATAGTTCGTATCCCTGCACAAATGAAGGATAACCGACATTACATCACTTATCTCCCAGCAGGCCATTTCATTTAAAGTCCTTCTCAACTCCTGTGGGAGCATACAGTATAGCAGCCTGTAAGGTACTTCCTACTAACACCCTGACAAGACATTTCTCTACCTATAGCTGGGTATTTATTCACACCTGAGTCGAGTGAGGAGAGCAGAGTGAAGAACATGTCCTAAGAATACAGCGTCGTGAAAATAACCCCAGTTTTGGAGTGGTAGTTTCTGATGTCGTTGAGGTGTTGGGTAAAGCGGTCAGCCTTGCGAAGATCAATTTCCCCAATGTACTTCATAGGACATTTTGGAAACTAACATGGATGGAAATTAAGCATAGGGAACTTTGCGAATGTTGTTCAAGTATAGTGTAGAACACCTCGTTTTTGTTTTTTGCTTTGTTTTGTTGTTGTGGCCTTTTTGTTGTTGTTTTTTTTTTTTGGGTTGTTGTTTTTACGGGGTTGGGGGGGTGTGGTGTGTGCCAATTGTAAAAGATTGGATACACTTTTAGATATATGTGAATTTAGAAGTTTTACAAATCAAAGATTATTAACAACATCACTATTGATTAAAAAGCAGCTTGGAAAGGTTGATAACTTAGCAAAAGTTAATCAGATGGGCTAAAAACTTAAAGTTAAGTAAAATTAAATATTAAAGGGATCTCAGCAAACCCAAAACTAATTATTGTTACTAAACCGGTTGATGGTCCTCACATCAAATATGCTCCATTTTTTCTGGCGAATGGCAAACGTATACTAAGCATATACTCCCCTAGTTCTGCCATTTTAGCTCTTTTCTTTTCTAATTTTACACATATGGTTGATAGAGTGGGACGGATGCCAGATACCATAAATGGGGGTTTGAGTGTGGGTATGGAATGGTAAAAAGAAGGGGGGAGAGAGGAATGAGATGACCTATGTTATGGCGTATGGTTTATTAGTACTCATTACATATCAATGATATTCACAAAAAAAACATCTCATCAGTTGCCAAACTAAAATTTTTAGCTGATGATAGTCTATTGTATAGAAAATTAATCACACAGAGGATTGCAAAATATTACAAAATGACCTAAACACAC
>JAXRKP010001102.1:75000-140000 GCA_037039925.1 Doris montereyensis | reverse complement strand
CTATTATTACTATTATTATTACTATTATTATTATTATTATTATTATTATTATTATTATTATTATTATTATTATTATTATTATTATTATTATTATTATCATTATTGTCATTATTATCATTATTATTATTATTATTCTCATTATTCTCATTATTATAATTTTTATCATTATTATCATTACTATCATTATTATTATTATTATTATTATTATTTTTATTATTATTATTATTATTATTATCATTATTATTATTATTATTATTATTATCATTATGATCATTATTATTATATTGTTATTTTTGTTATTATTATCGGGACAGTAGACAGATGAACACCTGTACGGAGATTAGGCGGTCCCGCCCTCCACGAGTCTCCTGCTGCCTTGCAGGCTGGTCTTGGCTGACCAAAGGCTTAGGGAGTTAACCTTGACAGAAAATAATAACCTGCTGCCTTGTAGGCTGGTCTTGGGTGACTAAATGCTAAGGGAGTTAACCCTGACAGAAAATAACAATGCCTGGTAGGGGCCTTAATGTGACAGCCCCACCATCTACCTAGGGTACAGTGGGCCAATCACCTGCTTGTCCAAAATCAACTGATGCCGGGAAATGAATACAATATACCCGGCTTGACCTTTCGAAGACGAACTTGGAACAGAACACGGACTGTGATTTTTGGAACATGGAATATTAGGGGGAAAAAAAGAGATAGAATTAGCTGAAGAAATGGAAAATATCAAAGTAGACATTTTGGCTATTACAGAAACAAAGAAAAAAGGACAATGAATAGAAAATGTAGGACCGAATCATATTTTAATCTTCTTAGAAGTATGTCTCAAAAGTAGAACTAGAACAGGAGTAGGCCTTCTTTTGCATAAAAGGCATGAAAAGCTGCTATTTATAAGCCCACGGCTATTAGAGGTAAATATTAAACCAAAAGGAAGAGAAATCAAATTATTTATAGCTTATGGACCAAACGAAGGCGCCATTAAAGAAGAAAAAATATCTTCGAAAACGATTTACAAATAGCTGCAGAGAATCTCAAACCCAAACAGGAATTAAGGGTTTTAGAAGATTTAAATGCTAGAATAGACAACAATGTAGAAACACCAGGAGTAATAGATAAAGAAGGAGAGACAACAACTTCTCCAAATAGAGAGAGGTTAATAGATGTTTGTGTAAAGAATATCATAAAAATAGCCAAAACCTTTTTTCCTCATAAAGATATCCACAAATATACAAGGGTAAATGAAGACCAATGTGAAAAGTTAATGATAGATTACATAATAGTTAGCAGCACCCTTTTTTCAGTTTTTTTTTACAGATGCAAGAATAAATAGACGAGCTGACATATTTCGTGATCATCACCTAGTGATTGCCAAAATGAGATTACTGACTGAAGAAAAAAATCAGAAAAGGAAAGAGAATAAAGCTACTTAACTCAAAATAGAGGAATTAAATAAACCAATACTAAAACAAATATACCAATCCAGGATAAAAAAGATTTATCCGTGAAAGGCAGATGGATTTGAATGATAGCATAGTAAAAGAAAAGTGGCAAATGTATAAAGAAACACTCCTCAGTTGTGCTAAAGAGGTCTGTTGTAGGAAACAAATTAAAGGAGATAGGAAAAGAACAGCATGGTAGAATGAGAATGTCAAGACTAAGATCAAAGAAGAAAGAGGATAGGATAGATCACGTGAATAAAAGAACTATCGCCAAAGAGGAAGTGAGGAAAGCAAAACAGAAACAGTGGGAAGTGTTTGGACAAAGACTTCAAGAAAGGTATCAAGGAAATCAAAAACTGTTCTGGGGAGCAATGAAAAGCATGAGAAAGACCAAAGCATGCCCAATGCGACAATTCAAGAACGCCAAAGGAGAAATAATGAAAGAAGACAGCAAATCATGGAAACATGGAGAAAGTGTTTTCAACAATTACATAACACCCCCCCCACAGAACATATGAAACAGGGCGTAAAGATCAAGTAGAAAGAATAACAAGTAATCCAGAGGAGACAGCTGAAATTTAGGTATCTCAATGGAAGAAATCCAAACAGCTAGATCTATAAGAAAAGTAAAATTAGGAAAGGCATCAGGAGCAGATCAAGTTTATCCAGAAATGATTAAAAACCAAGGGAGAGAGGCAGACAAACTACTACATGCAATATGCCAACAAGCATGGAAGTCCAAACTGGTAACGACGACTGGAAAAAGGGAACGGTAGAACCAATACACAAGAAAGGATCAACTATGGAATGCTCAAACTATAATCTTGTTGGTACTTCATTTCATTCCTTCTCTGTCATTTATCCTCTCTAATCCTAGTCTTATTCTCTTCTTCACTTCGTGTTTTCCATACTCACAACTCTTTGCTTTTTTCTTCCCCCTCTCTCTCTCTCTCTATCTATCTATCTTTACCGACAATCTTCCCCTTATTGGTGTTTTCCTTTATTGTCGTATTTTACCTTTGACTTCACTCCACTGCGGCTCCTTTGTATAACTTGTACTTGTAGTGATATTTTAAAGGGATAAAGAGGCTGGATCAAAATAATAATCAACAACTCAAAACTCCCCCCCTTTTCGGGATATGTTTGTCATACATAATATATATAATGGGTACCAATATTATTACCCACGGTTACTGAAAAATGCAGGTGATGGCGAAGCCCTTCACAAGTTCTACTCAACATGACCCTTTAGCCTTTAGCCAATGGTTTCTTTCCTATAAATAGAAAATAAAGTTTTAGCCAATGATAAAAGTCAATGTTATGACTATCGGTGAACCCACAGGGATCTAGTCCTACGTAATTTCCGCTTGTGATCAAAATGGCTGAAGGTGGTCCGCCGAGTCCAGACTCTCAGAAAAGAATTTAAATGATGATCTTAAAGCTAGTGTTAAAAAGGGTGAAACATGGTACGTATTTTTATGATTTTAAGGACTGTGAAAAATGTGTAAACGCTTCCAGGACCAGGAATACAAACTAGATTCATCTTTTTTTTCTCGAGGGAGGTACCAGCTAGCACTGATGATTCACAATTCACATCAATTGCTGATTATTATCGCTATCAGCAGTCATTCATTTTACATTCATTACATACGACCTAACACTTACTCTTCATCTAGATTCTCGGACTAGAGCTAGAATGGTTGAACAGAATCTGAATTCTGGATTTTAAATCAATAGAAATACCAAACGATCCAGCAGACCATAAAGTATAAAGCACTACAAGATAGAGGATAAAGAGGCAAAGAAATATCTAGAAAGAACAAGACTAAGAGTTTTTATAGTTTATAAATTAGAGCTCTATCTAGATCTAGATCTATGAGATATATTTTGAGCAGATAAACAGATATTATATCTAGATATATATCTACAATCTAGATAGAGTTATATTCTATCTAGAAGATTGGCACACCTTTTAAAAAACAATTGATGTCGCAATGACAAGGAATGGTTGGCCAGGTAGGAATACCGTTGCCAAATTTTGAAACCGGCGTTTCATTACACCCTGTGTGTTTGCGATTCATTCTGCCTTCTAAACGATTATTATGTCAGAGAGCAAGGTTGCCTGGGCCTAATGGCCAGTTCATGTTTTTTCTGTTGTGTTATATTATATAAATGGATTAAAAATCCACATAACTTTGTAGGTAATTCACGATATTTAGTTTTAGATGTAAAATCTAGATTTAGATCTTATTCTGATAGTGTTATTAATAAGCCAAGACATATTGTTGAGTTTGGAAGAGCTGTCCCAAAGCCTTGATAAGAGCAAAATACGATTGGCAGTTGTGGTCAATTTGTGTAAAAAGAGTAGCCATTATAAAAACAATGCTATTCTATTATAATCGCGTCTAAATTACAACACAATATCTCTTTCTAGCATCAATGACACACCACAAATCCCACATTATTTGCAGAAAATTCCATTTTAGTGTCTAAAGGGGTGGTCAAGACAATTGAATTCACAGTAATAAAATCCTTTCATTCTCTGTAACAGAAGTGTCTATTCTTTGCACTTTGAAACCTAACACCTCCTATCTACTTGGAAGGACTCTACCAAGACTCACTAATCCGCAAAGCAAGCATCAGTCTTCTCTAAGATGATTGGCTGACAAATCAGAAAACTAATTTTAACCCAATTAGAGCTCGTGGTGTTACCGGAAGTGACCTTCTTACAGTGAAGGGTTGCCCCAGCCATTTGCATGAAAAAATGAGTGTGTGCAATGGGCGAAGCTAGGATTTAGACTTAGTTTGAACAAGAAGTTCATGTTTACAGATATGATAAAAGACAGGGTGTCCAGCAAGGTCGAAAATATGTCGGATTTTTCATACACAGGTTGAAATGGTCAGAAATTGATGTCTTGGGTAGGAAATCAAGTAGGAAATGGGGCCACAGGTAGTAAAAACAGGGTTCACATGCATCAGGGAAATCCTTGAAAGCAAAAAAAATGTTTCCCGGTCGAGAAAATACCAGGGATATATAATATATTGAGGATGAACATGAGAGAAAATCAGGGAAATGGAAGTAGACATGAACAATCGGCACCGCGAAATAGGAAAATGCGAATAAGTTTGTGGACGATGCATCATCATTTTGTCATCTATTTCTGGTCATGTATGCTTTGCTGTCTGATGATTCTTTCATGTTGAAACTAAACGATTCCGATATACCTTCTTTAAAATTGTAAAGTTTGTGCAGGGAATTAGTATCAGATTTCGACACAAAGTTTTCAATACTTTCTTTAGTTTTAGCGCCTATACCAATACCATGAATTGCGTATCTACGCCCCAGCCTCCTTGACTTTTAGTTTACTCTGGAGAGATTAAGAATGCCGTGTGTGTTGTTATAAAGCCGATTGCGTACGTTGTTGTATGGTTCGTGTCAAAGGGAGAGAGACAGAGGGCAATGTGCATATTTTAAGTCCGATCGCGCATATGTGTGTGTAAGAAGGCTAGACAGGGAATGTTTGTGTGTGTTTAATGTGACCAACCATGCATGTGTGTATTAGTATTAGAGAGAGTATGTATGAAAAGTCGGGAATTTACGGATGACCGAAAGGCAAAGACAAGTGTTCAGTAAGAATAGAGGAGGTTGGATGATAGATGGGATATCATGCACGCACGGCCTGATATCAGAATAGTGGGGGAGGGAACAGGATGAAGAAAGTCAATGTGAAAACATAATTATGATGACAAAACAAGAGGCGACTGAGTCTGACAGTGACATACGGTCGCCATCGGAAGAGAAAGAGAGAATAACGATATCGAATGTGTCTTCCACTACAGTGTAGACATGGGGGAGAAAGGGTAGAACTGGGAAGAAGGCAATCATGTACCTTACTAGATTCAGATCTAGATCAAGATTCCAGTTTTATTGAAGAAGAAAGAAAGAGGGGTTGGGATGGTTGCCAATATAATGGAGATTTTTACTAGGGGAAAGGTGGGTAGATGTTTTACGTTGCAGTCAATTAAAAACTCTAGATCAAGTTTTAAGTTTTTGATCCTGAGAAAGAAAGAGAGACTGTGAGGGTGGAGGGGTGGTGGTGGCTAAAAAGTAGAACAGAGGAAGATTTATAATTGGTAGAGTTCAATCAAGTTATAGAAAAAGCCTACCAAACCTCATTTTCTTCTCGGTAGACTAAGTATTTGTGCGTGTGTTTAGGCTATGATATTGTCACTTTTGTGTTTGATTTATTTTTCGAAAGGAAATTTTTTTTCTTCTTTTTCATTCTTGCACTGTTTGCATGTTTTGTGAAATGATAGGAGTAGATCTATCACTACTAGATCTATATCTATCAGATATTAGATTTTTTTTTTCAGAAATGTGGAAAAATGCTGAAATATTATTAATCCACAGTGAAACATTAAAGAAATGTGTGATCACTTTTCATTTCATTGAGATGCACTAGAAAGTCATTCACTTGTGATTTGAATTAACAATTTACAATAATGCATTGAAATTGGAAATATTTATGCTGTTCTCTGTTTCTGGCGTCCGGAGAGTATTTCATTTCCTAGGTAGGATTTTTTGTTTTTGAGGTAGGAAATTTTCAGTTGGCTTTGTGCTAGACACACCCCACTATAAAACATGTATTTTCTATGAGTTGAAAGAATATAAAGAATTCATATTGAGATGTTATTGCAACAAGAGAAACTTAAACTAAGGACTCTAAACATTAGCAGCGATAGCCGTGTAATCAACTCAGACCTCTCACAAAGAGGGTTGAATGGGAAAGCGCCACTTTGACGAATGATAACGAGGCTATCGGGAAAGCCACAAGCTTAAAATGAATTGTTATCTCATTGGCTGTTATTTAACTATGAACTCAAAGGTCAAACTACGTCATAAACCATGTAAGGAAAGTGGAAATTTCCATTCAAGAAGCCTAGGTGTTTTGCCCTGCGCGCTTCCTGTGCCAATGGCGGCGGCCCTGAATATAGGGCTTGCGGCCTCCCAGGGCGGACAGCAATACGCCCTTTATTTAGGGCCTGCGCTTTTCTTGGGTTAAGCTTTATTTGAGTCAATGAGTGGAGATACAACGAAAAAAAGACACATTTTTAGGGCATCCCCATCCACACAGAAATATCCGGCCTTCGTGCCACGTGGTTTGCAAAGAGGGTAACGGCATATAAGCCGTGGTATGTAAGGGAAGGATGTTATATATTTTTAGGGAGTGTTGGAGGGTCAATGCTTTGTAACGTGATACCATACTAAAGTATTTCAAGTCTACTTTTTTCTTTAAGAAACGATTATTCATTCAGTGCATAGCATCTATGCAGTTTTATGCAAATATTAGCTTTTCTTATTAAACTGAAAGAACATTTTCTCAAGAGTTGTCATATATCAAAGGTGTTTGTTACAGCTCAAAATTCCTCACTCCCATCTGTTTGGCGAAATGGTAATATCATGTAATGCTAGCTCATGTCTTTTAAATTGTCTCAGTTTCCATGTCTCATCCTTGGTGCATCAGTTTCCTGTTGTCTGATGTCTTACTTTCATACTGTGTCACCTTGTGAGAGATAGAGGGAGAGCAATTTCACTTACTTTCTTTTCTTTCTTTCTTTATCCTCTACAAAAACCAAACCTCTACCTTTTATCTTAGCCCTTCAAAATAAACCTTCTATATTATGTCCTTTGGTTGGGACCCGACAATTGTGCTCCTTCCCTTAATACAGACTTGAACAAAAAAAGTAAACCAAAATCTGTATACACTGGAAAAAATCAGGACACATGAGCGATTTCAGAAAGTATAGACTCAGACGGCTACTTACCTCACAACATCAAAGGTGTTTTTTTAATCTCAAACTTAGTAGGATCATTGTTGTTGCTGGTTTCCCCCTTTCCTGCAATTAAAAATTTCCATTGTAAAAATCTGATCTATAAAAAACACGTTGAATAAACAGAATAATGCCGCTCAGGCAGCGACCGCAGTTGTAGGACAATAAAAATTGGGATCGGCCAACAAAAATCGGGACTGCAAAATTTTGGTGAAAAATCAGGATGGTCTCGATTAAATTGGGATAAAGAGCAGGTCTGCTTGTATGATCTGATAGTTAATTCTATTTGTCATAAGAGATCACCACAGTGGTGGATGGGTTGAATTTTCATGAAACAAACAAACAAAGAAATTCTCTGCTCTTGATAAAGCCTCATATAGCTGTGCTGCAATGTGTGAAAATGGGCATTGGCAGAGACACTCTACACATATGAAATCACTCACTAACCACATCTTTGTAAATTGAAAGGGGAAAAAAGGGTCACGTCTTTGACAGCACAAGTGATTAGTCCAAACTGTTATTTATTTTTGTACAAAATTTCAGCAACGTACGTTGCCAAATAAGTCTGTAGCTTGACTAAAATTTGTATAGAGAGAGGGATTGTGAGTTTTAAAAATTCAGTAATAGATTCCTTCATTTGCACACATTGTAGATTCACTAAAAAAAAAAAAAATTCTATAGGAGTATAGTGGCCTCACTTAGCCACTCACAAAATAATCTTATTGCCCTTTGTGTCTAGTTCTTCACTGTGAAGGAGTATGTAAATAGGATGATTATTTTCTGTTTTCAGGTATCTTGTAGATATGAGATGGTTCAAACAGTGGAAAAAAATATGTGTGTTATGACAGTTGGGAAACCTACAATGTCAGTGATGACAATGCTAACCCAGGCCCCATTGACAACAGTTCCCTCTTGAAATGTAAGAATGGTTTTTAACATTTATAACTTTTGTCTTCTTGTACAAAATGGCTTAGAAATAAAATGAGCATCTTGATTAATTTGCTATAAACAAGTAGTTACGCTTTTCACTAGTATGTTTGTTTTCAGTACTTAAAAGTACATATTATGAATTTTTCTAAATGTCAATATTGGTGCAATTGTGGAGGTATTTTATGCTAGCAAGATTAGAAAAGAGGCCTCATGATAGAAACAAAATGATTTGAATAATTAGTTTTGACATAAATTATTTGATAAAAATGTTTTCAAAGTTAAAGTTTTGACATACATTCTGTGGGACAATTGTTTTGAATACTTGTTTCAAAGAGTTTTGCTAAAATGTGTATAAAAAAGGTCTTTGTTTTTCAGAAGTACGGTGTCAAGTTAAACTTAAATATAATATGATTTAACCTTGAAAAAAGATACTGTTATTTACATTTTTTATTTTGTTTTACATGTCAGCGGGCGCCAATATTTTAAAGGATCATTTGGTCGATGATCTGGATTATGCCTTGTTGTCAGAAAATGCCTTCCAGAAACTCCACTCCTGGTATGGGATGACACCTGGCCAGGTAATTTTGTGTGTGTTATGTTTTTTCTGTTTATATGCGTTTTATTAAGTCCTTTAGTTATTAGAGTGAGAACAATTGGTACATTCGGTCAACACATGATTAAAAGGAAAGAATCATTTTGCTTATTGATAAGATTTCTCAGACATACAGTGATAGTGTTACATTGTATTATTATGGTTGCAACATAGCCAAATTAGGTTTTCATTTTATAAAGGGATTAAGAGGATCTCATCCCATTTAATTTTTGCCTTGATTGATACTTCCTTTCATTCATTCTCTATCATTTCTTCTTTCTAGACCCAGTGTGATATAGATCTAGTCTTATATTTATCCTATTTTTTCGTTCTTGTTTCCCATACTCACACGTCTCTCCTTCCTTTCTTTCTTCCCTGCCTTTTTTCTTTCTTTTTCTCTCTCTCTCTCTCTCTATTTCTCTCTACCTTCTCACCTTTTATTACTTACTTATTTTCAAATTTTTATTTCATTCTAGATCTGAACCTTCCACTCTCTGCTACGTTTTCTTATCATCGCTGTCTCTTTCTTTCTTTCTTTCTCCTTTATGTTTTTCTTCTGACATCACATTGTGTGATGCCTGGGGTAGTACTTAGATCGAGATTCTAGATATTTCTCGTTTGTTGTCTGACGAAGGGTTATACCCGAAACGTCACGTGTTTGTTCTGTCTTTATTAGTGGAGTTGTCACTTATTGTCATATTTCGCCCATTTAATGGTAATTGACACAAAGTTTAGAGTATTATTGTGTGCTTGTAATTTGGGGTATGTATGTATGCTTTTTCTTTCATTTTGAAATGATTCTTGTTCAAGTTGATGTTTTATTTGTATCTTTGCATAGGAGCCCATCAAGCGCAAGGCCATAGAGCAAGGCATGTTTGTAAAGCATTATAAAGTAGAAGTCTACTTGATGGAGCTTAAATTGTGTGAAAACTCTGACACATCGACACATATAATTCATTCCTTTAGTAGATCGGATACTGTAGGTACGTAATATTGTAAAGTAAAATTGTAAAATATACTCAGACCTTTAACACCTATATGACTACTAACGAGTACACTCAGATAGTGTTGGCTTGGTCTCTTAGTATTTAAGTCCATAAAGTATAAAATGGAACAAGTGATAATATATATCACCTCCTGGCCAGGACGCTAGATTATCACAGGTTTTATTCCCCAGCTGATGTCAGTACCTACTTGCATCTGGGCAATTGAGGAAATATGAAATGAAAAGTTTCCCAAAGAACAAAATGTTGGAGCTGGCATGGCCAGGTTCGAGTCCGGGACCTCGTCATCCTAACCATTAGAGCATTGTCACTACTTTGCAATATTGACATTAATGTATATTACTTCATACATCAACTGTTGTCTATGATACTATTTTTTTTTTTTATCTCGTCTCTTAGTTTCACATCATTTTAAGCTATGAAGCATTTCCTCTCTTTAGTTATGTGACAGGACCCTCTCTTAACAGAAAAACTTTTATTGGCCTTTTATTATGTCCGCAAATATGCTTATACTGTCAATAGATAGGAGAATACCAGACAAATTAAATTTCCAATTAAAGTAACTGAAGAAATACATGGATTTTATTAAATTTTGTTGTTAACCCAATGGTTGGGCTAAAAGGAAATTTTCCATGTTGTAAGTAACTCTTCTAAAATTATTTTCAAGATAAGTAACTTAGATTGTGTCTCAATTTTACTTATATTTTGCATTTTACGGTCATATTTAATCATAAATTGTGTAAAACTGAATTGCTATTAAATATATGCTTTTTAACTTTCAAAATATATATATCTGCATCATTTCTCTCCTCTATTTTGTGTTCCAGGTGATATTGAGAAGGAACTGCGAAGGCTTTATTCAATACCAGACAATAAGGAAGTTCGATTATGGAATCGCTACATGAGTAATACCTATGAACACCTGTCCAATAAAGATGCAACCCTTCAGGATGCTGGTTTATATCAAGGCCAAGTAATAATTTCTCTTGTTTTTATTGGGATCCAATAATAATAATCATACATACAATTAATTTGCAGACTTGCCATTTATCCTATTTAATCGGAATCATCCCAATTTTTTAGCGAATATTTGCGAATTTTCAATTTTTCGTTTGGCCCATCCCGATTTTTTATAATTCAACTGCAGTCGTTGCCAGACAGCATTGTTCCGTAAATTCAGCGTGCGATTTTTGTTTTTAATCAGCCAATAGCTGGATGTCGTGCCTATACAGGATTCATGTTATTAGGAGTAATTGTGTATCGATTCTTCGCTAATATATTGTTCTCTTTGTCCATTCTTCAGAGTATTCGTGCTGTACTTGTTCAAAACTTCAAAAATCATTGTATTGTTACGTTTATTGAAGCCCACCGCAATTACTAGATCCTTGAATTTCAAACTGATCAAGCAACTGTAATGCTGATTTAGTACTAGAATTTAGGTTTAATTGGCATGGGGGGGGCTATTATAATGGATATTTTTACCTAGGAAAAGGCAGAACCAGCGTCAACAATGACTTAATTTTATTATTAAGTTCGAGATTAGGCGACTGGCTGACTCTATACCTGAAATCATTCATGTATCGTGATTTTTTCCCAGGATCTTGATTCTTTTTACGCCTAGGTCCTGATTTTAAAAAATTTAGAGTGGCAGGTCTGAATTTCCGGGCAGTGGACAGGTAAGCACCTGTACGGGGAGTAGATGATCCTGCCCTCCACAAGTCTCCTGCTGCCTTGCAGGCGGATCTTGGCCGACCAAAGGCTAAGGGAGTTAACCCTGACATAAACAACCTGCTGCCTTGCAGGCTAGTCTTGGTTGACCAAAGGCTAAGGGAGTTAACCCTGACAGAAAATAACAAGGCCTGGTAGGGGGCCTCAAGGTGGCAGCCCCACCATCTACCTAGGGTACAGTGGGCTTATCCCCTGTTTATCCAAAACCAAACAGATTCAGAGAAATAAATATAATACAACTGGCTTGATTTTTCGAAAACGAACTTGGAAACGTACAGACTGTGATTTTTGGAACAACGTTGGGGCAATAAATAGAAAAGAGTTAGAAGTTGAAGAAATGGAAGAATTCAAAGTAGATATTTTGGCCATTACAGAAACAAAGAAAAAAGGACAAGGAATAGAAAATGTAGGACCGAATCATATTTGAATCTTCTCAGGAATAGATGTCAAAGATAAAGCTAGAGCAGGAGTAGTCTCCTCGTGCATAAAAGGCATGAAAAGCTACTAGAAAGTTGGAAATTTATAAGCCCACGGCTATTAGGGGTAAATATTAAACCAAAAGGACGAGAAATTAAATTATTGATGGACCAAATGAAGACGAAACTAAAGAAGAAAAAGATATCTTCGAAAACGATTTACAAATGGCTGCAGAGAATCTTAAGCCCAAACAGGAACTAAAGGTTTTAGGACATTTAAACGCTAGAGTAGGCAACAATGTAGAAACATCAGGAGTAATAGGTAAAGAAGGAGAGACTAATAGATTTTTGTCTAAAGAATAACATGAAAATAGCCAACACCTTTTTCCTCCTAACGATATCCACAAATATACAGGGGTAAATGAAGACAGGTGTGAAAAGTCCATGATAAACTACATAATAGTTGGCAGCTCCCTTTTTTACAGTACATTGGATGCAAGAGTAAATAGAGGAGCAGAACAGTAGTACCAATACATAAGAAAGGATTAGCTATGGAATGCTCAAACTATAGAGGGATATCACTACTTAGCGTTCCAGGAAAAGTATATGCCAGGATGCTGGAAATGAGACTAAGGAAAAGAGTAGAGGATCAGATTGAAGAGCATCAGAGTGGATTTAGGCCAGGAAGAAGTGTACAAGATCACATATTTACAATTAGACAAATAATAGAAAAATTCCTTGAGAGAATCATTGACTTGCACCTGTGTTTTATTGACTTAGAAAAGGCATTTGATACTGTGAGGAGGGCCAAACTATGTCATTCCTTAAAAGAACACAATGTAGAGCAAAATTTAATAGAAGTCATTAAAAGTTTTTACAATAAACCAACATGTGCAGTGAGAGTAACTGGAAACATATCTGCCGAATTTGTTGTAGATATAGGAGTAAGACAGGGTTGAAACTTAAGTCCTCTTTTGTTTATCACATTTGTGAATTCAGTCGCAAAGGCATCCTCAAAAATGAAGAAAATGAATGTAGGTATGTGGAAGCTCAAACCAATAAATGTATCAATGCTTTCATTTGCTGATGATTTAGTTCTGTTTGGAAAATCAGAAAGTGACCTTCAGTCGAATATCAACATTATGAACAATGAAGTAAATAAAAAGAGGAATGAGAGTAAATGCAAAGAAAACCAAAACAATGCTAGTAACTAGGAAAGCTAAAACACAAAATCTTAAATTGGGCAGGGAGAATTTAGAACAAGTTCAAAGCTACAATTACCTAGGAGTAATGATTAACTCAGAGGGAAAACTAAGAGAAGAAATCAGCCAGAGAATCCAAAAGGCAAGTGCAATATATAACCATCTAGGAAAGGCATTTGTAGGTAAGCAAGAATTGTCAACAAAAACCAAAATGGCAGTATACAATACAGTTTGTTGTCCTACTCTCCTCTGGCAGCGAAACCTGGACCTTAGACAGTAGAGAATACAGTAGAGTACAGGCAGCCGAAATGAAATATCTAAGAAGAGTAGTATGGAAAACTAAAATAGACAAAATCAGAAACACAACAATAAGAGATCAAACCAAAGCAGATGGCATAAAAACTAAGATAGAAGCAAATCAATTGAGATGGTTTGGGCATGTAAACAGAATGAATTAGAATAGAATAACTTAATCAGTACACAGTGCTAAAGCCCAAGGTAAAAGACCAAAAAGGCAGACCTCGGAAAAAGTGGGAAGAAGGTATAAAAGAGGCATTGAAGTAAAGAAATTTAACTTTTTTGGAAGGAAACAGAAAATGTCAGGACCAGGCATCCTGGAGAAAGATCATCTCGGGCATCTGAACCCATACACCGAAAGGTAGAATGGGAACTGATAAAGAAAGAAAGAAAGGTCTGAATTTGCTTTCATTTTCCTGCCTGCCTCTTTATCACACTTCGGCTTTACTAAATACTAGATTACTAGATTTAAATCCAGAATGCCGGAAAAGTTTGAGGAGAGCTATGGGAGGGTGAGGACTGCTGATTTTTTGTTAGCACCAAGATGGTCTTTTCAGTTTTTTCAAACTCTGTCAATCTTTGCTCCAAGCAATCATTGCATTTTCATAGTAAGTTTTGGTGTGCAAAGTTAATCGAGTCAGCACCTGGAGGCTTTCTGAAAATGTCAAACTGATTTGCAGGCTAAAATGGGCTAATTTGTGTCTATTCCACCCCGCTGTCATTTCTAGCCAGCGGTTGTTGTTTTTGTGCTGAATTTTTATAATGACGAATTGGGTGAACAGTTTCTTTGCAAATAATTTCTTTCTTTTCTTAGGAATATCTTCTCTTTTTTTTTAAATTTCTCCTCATATTTTCTTTTTATCATCAGGTTATTGTTATTGAAGTGAAAAATCCTGATGGCACATGGCCAAGACAAGCCCAAAAGGTTGGTTTTCAGAATTTAAAAAATCTTGGATTTTTTTCTTCTTCTTAAACATGATTTATTAACTCATTGACCACCATTGTCGCACGGGTGTGATCACGCTACACTTACGCCATAGTACAATTGTCGCACATGTGCAATCATAGCGTTGCCGGGCCATAACTATAGAAGGACCGCATATACACGATTGCGGTATGGAGCATATTCTAGGCTTATTATTTTACTTTCGTTTCGTACCAGAACGAGCTCGCTGGCGTGAATGGTTGATTTTTTAATGATTTCTTTTACTGCTGACAGTGCAAGCCTTCAATGTAACCTGTATTCTGGGCAAACTTACTACACAACAGCTAAGTCAGAAACAGCATAGACCGCTATGTTTTCAATCAATTTAACGGCTCATTGTTTTCATCTATTTATTGATGGAAGTGGTGTATTGTGTGAATGGTGTCTCCACCCCCAAATATTTTTGGCTTCTCAATTTCACCCTTTTTTTCAACTCATCCCCACTCAGGCAAACTAATGACACATGGCCGATTTTTATTGGTGCCAATATAAAGTTTGATCTCTTATGAACACTGTTAAAAAATGAAGACAAAATAATAACAAATAAAAAAGTTACACATTTTTTAAACACCCTCTATTTTTGATTACCTCCATAATCTTGTGTCGGACCTTGGATAGTCAATGAGTTAGTGTTGATTTCATGTTATTTCAATTTTTGTGTGTGCTGATTGAGCATTAATTGATTTTCTTTTTTTTTTATTTCACATTAATTGATTTTATTGGTGTGCTGATTGGGCATGAATTGATTTTGGTGTTGATTGAGTGTCAGTCGATTTATTCAGGTTGTTAGAGCATCGGTTATATTGTTTTAATGATGTGGTAGGGTTTTGTTTCATAAAAAGACATTCCCTCATTAATTTAGATCAGTTTTGCTTTATTTTATTTTTAAATATCAAAATTGGATTTGTCTACAGTTACACTCCTCTTACAGCAGCACTTCCTATCCAGTAGCCAGGTAACACTGTGTGGAGGGTTTAGCATTTCATCCTGTAATACCTTTCAATTGTTTTGCTCTCTTGTATGCTTGATTGTACACTACATACTTTTCGCTTCTTGTTAAAATTTAGACCTGGGTTGCCAGTGAATGGGATGGGAGCTCATTCACTGTACATTGACCAAGCTAATGGAAAGGGCCTAAGTGGTTATACAGTAAGCTTCACCATTACAAACAGTCATTGGCAGCAGTTTACTTCAGGCTTTATCACAATTGTAGTCAATAGTGCAGAGAAAAATAAAGAATGTAGTTGAGAACAAGCTAGTCTTGTATTATGTCATAGTGTGCATATGCTGAACCTAGTTTTATGGTTTTATGTTATTTTTAGAATTTAAATGTTTCCTATCTTCGATTTCAATAGAGTAAAGTAAATATTGAGTTCATTACATGAAAAAGGTGTAAAATGATTTTCTTTTAAAAACCAACTCATATTATTCATCAAATACGTATCGTGCAGATATTACATTTGAAAAACACAAACCCTTGACTCTGCCTTTGCATATTTTGTTCCATATACTCATATATGGTATGTGACATTGATGTTCACATTTTTGTATTATGGTTATTGTTAAGCGTTGGCCATGGGTTAAATGAAGTGGATATGATGGCTGAAAAAAGACTGCATTCTTTTTCTTTGGGGGGGGGTTACGTTGTTTGCTGCAAAACAAAGTTAATGTAATATCAGAGAAATATGAAATAGAAATTAAAGACCAACCAGATAGAACACGGTACAAAACAGAAATTTTAAGGTGGCCAATCCTTCATCAGCAACAAGAAGACAAAGAAACAATTGGTAATGGTCTTGAAGGAATTATTTAACTTCAGTCTTTACATGTCAAATAAATCAAATTTAGTGTCGCAATATGTCTGTTTTTCTTTGAAACAGGACGGCTGGTTTCAGCGGGGCAAGTGCATCTTCTTCAACCTTTGATTCCCTGAGCCAGAGCAGCAGCAAATCCAGCTACAGTGACAGCATTAGTAGCTACTTTGCCAGCAACGGATATGACCGTGGAGTCTCTCACAAGTCAGGCTTATGTGGCCTTGCAAATCTTGGCAATACTTGCTTCATGAATTCAGCTTTACAGGTAAAATTGACGAATACATTCTTTTAACACTTTTAAATTAGTTTTTTTTTCTGAGTTCCAGTATTAAATAAAAAAACAACATTGGCATTGTGTTGAATGATTTTCTTTCCATCTCTAAAAGACTAAGGGAGAGAAAATAGAAAAATACTATGACTGTTTTTCCTCCCACAATTATTATTTAGGACTATGAATACAGAAAATTTTGTTTTACTCAAACATATTGCTTACGGTTTCAGTGTATGAGCAACGTTAGTAACCTGACAGACTACATGCTCAGCAGTCAGTGGGAGAAAGAGCTAAACAAGGACAACCCCTTGGGCATGCATGGTGAGATTGCCATCTCTTACAACGAGGTCATCAGAGACATCTGGTCAGGAACAAGAAGCTACACTGTCCTCGCAATTTCAAGGTATATTCTTTCCCATGCATTAGAACTCCTGATAGAGGATGACATTGCTCTTTATATATAAACAAGTGTGACTTCTTATAATCAGGGTTACACTTTCTTGAAAGTCATTGACTTTAAGTAAGCTAAATGCCTTGCGAAATTTTTGAATGTTTTAATGCAGTCTTGAAATTTTTCGTTAAAAATTAATTAGTGACAATTTCATACATGGAAGAGAATATTTTCGATTTTGTCCTCTAACTGGCCCAGAAACATCCCTACTACTCTTCGTAGATATTTCATTTCTGGCTGCCTGTACTCTACTGTCTAAGGTCCAGGTTTCCCTGCTATAGAGGAGAGTAGAACAATAAACTGTGTGGTATACTGCCATTTTGGTTTTTATTGACAATTCTTGTTTACCTACAAATGCCTTTCCTAGATGGTTATATATTGCACTTGCCTTTTGGATTCTCTGGCTGATTTCTTGCTCTTAGTTTTCCCTAATTGTAGCTTTGAACTTGTTCTAAATTCTTCCTGCCCAATTTAAGATTTTGTGTTTTAGCTTCCTAGTTACTAGCATTGTTTTGGTTTTCTTTGCATTTACTTTCATTCCTCTTTTATGTAATTCATTACTCATCATGTTGATATTCGACTGGAGGTCCCTTTCTGATTTTCCAAACAGAACTAAATCATTAGCAAATAAAAGCATTGATACATTTACTGGTTTGAGCTTTCACATACCTACATTCATTTTCTTCATTTTTGAGGATGCCTTTGAGACAATCTGTAAATGTGATAAACAAAAGAGGACTTAGGATACAACCCTGTCTTACTCCTATATCTACATCAAAATCTTCAGATGCATTTTCAGCTACTCTCACTGCACATGTTGGTTTATTGTAAAAACTTTTAATGGCTTCTATTAAATTTTGCTCTACATTGTGAGCTTTTAAGGAATGCCATAATTCGTCACTCCTCACAGTGTGAAATGCTTTTTCTAAGTCAATAAAACACAGGGGCATGTCAATGTTTCTCCAAGGAATTTTTTTTTATTTGTCTAATTTGTAAATATGTGGTCTTGTACACTACTTCCTGATCTAAATCCACTCTGATGTTCTTCAATCTGATTCTCTACTCATTTCCTTAGTCTCATTTCCAGAATCCTGGTATGCTAAGTAGTGATATCCCTCTATAGTTTGAGCATTCCATAGTTGATCCTTTCTTGTGTATTGGCACTACCGTTCCCCTTATTTCAGTCGTCTGGCACCTGTTTTGACTTCTATGCTTGTTGACATATTGCATGTAATAGTTTGTCTGCCTCTCTCCCTTGGTTTTTAATCATTTCTGGATAAACTTGATCTGCTCCTAAAGACTTTTCCTAATTTCACCTTTCTTATAGCTATTTGGAGTTCTTCCATTGAGATATCTACATCTTCAGCTGTCTCATCTGGATTACTTGTTACTCTTACTAATTGATCTGTACTCCTTGTTTCATATATTCTGGAGGGATTATGTAATTGGTGAAAATACTATCTCCATGCTTCCATGATTTCGCTGTCTTCTTTCATTATTTCTCCTTTGGCGTTCTTGATTTGTTGTATTGGGCATGCTTTGATCTTTCTCATGTTCTTCATTGCCCCCAGAACAGTTTTTTGATTTCCTTGATGGCTTTTTTGAAGTCTTTGTCCAAACTCTTCCCACTGTTCCTGTTTTGCTTTCCTAACTTCCTCTTTGGCGATAGTTCTTTTACTCACGTAATCTATCCTATCCTCTGGCCTCTTTGTTTGCAAGTATTTCTTCCAGGCATCCTTTGTTTCTTTGACCTCAGTCTTGACATTCTCATTCGACTATGCTGTTCTTTTCCTATCTCCTTTAATTTGTTTCCTACCACAGACCTCTTCAGTACGACTGATGAGTTTCTTTATACATTTGCCTCTTTTCTTCTATTGTGGTATCATTCAGATCCATCTGCCTTTCACTGATAGATTTTTTTTTATCCTAGATTGGTATATCTGTTTTACTATTGGTTTATTTAGTTCTTCTATTTTGAGTGTAGTAGCTTTCTTCTCTTTTCTTTTCTGTATGTTTTCTTCAGTTAATAATCTCATTTTGGTTATCACTAGGTGATAACTATTATGTAGCCTTTTCACATCTGTCTTCATTTACTCTTTTATATTTGTTGATATCTTTATGAGGAAAAAATGTGTTAGCTATTTTTATGTTATTCTTTAGGCAAAAATCTATTAGTCTCTTTCCATTTGGAGAAGTTGTTGTCTCTCCTTCTTTACATACTACTACTCCTGATGTTTCTATATTTTTAAAATGTTGCCTGCTTGACTCTAGTGTTTTTTCGAAATGTGGCCTAAAACCATTATAAATTTCCAACTTTCTAGTAGCTTTTCATGCCTTTTATGCATTAGGACTAGGAGGCCTACTCCTGCTCTAGCTCTATCTTTGACATCTACTCCTGAGAAGATTAAAGTATGATTTGGTTCTACATTTTCTATTCCTTGTCCTTTTTCTTTGTTTCTGTAATAGCCAAAATGCTTACTTTGAATTTTTATATTTCTTTAACTAATTCTAACACTTTTCCATTTATTGCCCTTACATTCCATGTTCCAAAAATCACAGTCCGTGTTCTTTTCCAGAGTCGTCTTCGAAAGTTCAAGCCGGGTATATTATGTTATGTATTTCTTTTTTGAATCAGTTTGGTTTTGGATAAGCAGGGGATTAGCCCTCTGTACCCTAGGTAGATGGTGGGGCTGCCACCTTGAGGCCCCCTACCGGGCCTTATTATTTTCTGTCAGGGTTAACTCCCTTAGCCTTTGGTTGCTCAAAACCAGCGCACAAGGCAGCAGGTTGTTATTTTTTGTCGGAGTTTACTCCCTTAGCCTTTGGTCAACCAAGACCCGTCTGCAAGGCAGAAGGAGACTCGTGGAGGGCGGGACCGCCTAATCTCCGTACAGGTGCTTACCTGTCCACTGCCCAGAGTATTCATCGTCAGAGGAAGAAATGGGCAGAGCAACGTCAATACACAGTGATAAAAAACGCTCTCAAAAGTCTCTGAAAAAGCCTTGAGTTTTGTTGGAAAAATTGCTCAAAACTTTAATAATGACAGTATTTTGTTGTGAATTGTCACTTTGTTACATTTTGCGTTGTTGAGATATAAAACTCATAACTCGAAGCCTAGTATATGTGCTTTTTGAACGGCCATGGGAACCCCATCAATTGAAACCATAATATGTTTCTTTAGTGTGCAGATGTAAAAAATTCTTAATCTCTATCCCATGTGTGGAATGGAAAAAAGGCACTTTGTTACTCTTTGTCACATATTTTTCTTATTGGTTTTTGCTTTTGACCTCATACTTGGAGGATGTGAATTTCTAAAAATATTTCTTTCAACAGATTGCCGTTGGAAGATTTGCTCCTCAGTTCTCTGGCTATCAGCAACACGACTCGCAGGAGCTGATGGCTTTTTTACTGGATGGTCTTCATGAAGATTTGAATAGGATTAGACAGAAACCATACATTGAGCTGAAAGATTCAGACGGACGACCGGATCAGGTTTGAAATCTTGACTTTGTCTTTTTAGTGCTTTTTGCATACCATAGATTGTATCCTCCGACAGTTTTTTCACATATTTTTCAAACATGTTTTGCTGTGAATTATTGTGTGATTTGTTAATAGTTATGACAATCAACAAGATTACGCATTCTACTCCATGTGCTAGATTATGATTTTTTAAAAATGTTATTCATACCTGATGTGAGATATATTTATTGATCAATTATAAGTGTTCCCAGATAACTTTAAACTGAAAAAATGAACATTATTAGATTTTAAATATCCACAGTTGTGATATTCACCAGTATTGATCTAGATTCATGTGAATTTTGAGGCCAAAAACAATGTGAAGAGCGAAAGTTATTTTGTAATTTGCTTAACAGACAAATAAAGCCAGAAAATCTCTCTCTGCATCCCTTTTGATGTTGTTTTCTTTTAAATTTTGTTTTCCCTTTTAGATTGTTGCCAAAGAGGCGTGGGAGAATTACAAGAAACGAAAATGATTCCATCATAGTAGATATTTTTCATGGCCTCTTAAAATCGACGGTGCTATGTCCTGACTGTGACAAACTCTCTGTGACCTTTGACCCTTTCTGCTACCTTTCATTACCATTGCCCATGAAGAAAGAGCGTCAGATGGAAGTGTTTTGGGTGCCTTTGCCTCAGAGAAGAAGCCAATCCAGGTACCATTATAATAGCAATCTTTATTTCTTTTATTTAATTTCTATCATTGTTTGTCATATCTATCATGTATGACAAATTTTATGGACAATTCTTTCATTGCTTTATGAGAGAGTCTTTCCAGTCCTGTTAAACTTGTACAGTCATGAATTAACAATGCATATAATTGATACTTGAGCATACCTCTATGCTAGAGATTTCTGGCTCTACACCGCCAACACAATGTGAGCTCAAAATTGTATTGTCCTTACTAAATCTTAACTTCTTTCGAGAGAAAAGGCTCTGAAGTTCACAACTGAAAGACAATCTGTAGTTGGGACAAAAATGCAAGTGTGAAATTTGTGACAAATGTAGGCCAATTTTGGTTACATTTTTATTTTGTGAGTTAGGACAATTGGCGACTTTATCTAATAATGATGAAAACTCCAAAATCTTCAAATGTGTCGTTAGAACAGTATAATTTAAGCCTACGACATGTTTAATTCGTCCAGAGCATACCCTACAAGTCTAATGCTATATGCAATAAAGCTATGTAAGAAAATCACACTTGTTATGTTATTGGCAAAGATTATCATGAATCACTGGATAATGTATGCTCATTGTTTTTTAAAATGAAATCTCCAAACTATTTATTTTTATATTTCTCATAAAGAAGGACATTAAAACATCTCTTGAAACCACAATGTATAAATTTAGACTTATGATAAATAGCTGATAGAACATTTTGTCTGTCTTGTAAAATGTTTACCGAGTCAGAAATACCTTCTGAGATATGTAATACAGGTCAGAAAAGAAAACAATGCATTAGCAAATGATGCAATTTCATAGAAAAGTTACTGATTTTATAGAAAGTTTACTGACTTACCAATTTCTTACATGTAAAATATATATATATATATATATATATATATATATATATATATATATATATATATATATATATATATATATATATATATATATATATATATATATATATATATATTTTTTTTTATTATATATATATATATATTTATTATATATATATTTATTATATATATTTTTTTTATTATATATATATATATATATGTATGTGTATTTATGATTTTCTGTTATTTTTCACTTTCTTCCACTCCTCTGTTAACTTTACAGCTTCGTTTGACTGTTTTGAAGGCTGGAAGCATTAGGGACTTATGCAAGGCTCTATCTGCCCAAGTGGGAGTGCCAGCTGAAAGGGTAATGAGCTGTTTGTTATTGGTCTTGATCCAATAGTTGTAAAGAATTTTACTGTACAGGAAAGGGTTGTTGATGAGATCTAGATTTAGCCCGTCAATTGTCGTTGTTGATAAATTTTCTTTATAATGGCCAAATTTGAAATAGATTTTAGGATTGAAACAGACATTTATGGCAGCTTGTTTTGTTGATAACATAATAAATTGTATGAGGGATGGGGGAGATTTTGGGAAATAAATTTATTTTTTTTATCCCTCTATTCCCCACTCTTTATTATGGGGAACCATCACTGACTTACTTTGTTTTTACCCATTTTTGGTAGAATTCAATATTTGGTTTTCACATCAATACTATAGAGGAGAGAAAGAGGATCTTTCTTTTTAAAGATTACCGTACTGGAATACATGCTATGGTTTAAAAAAACAACTTAAGTAATGTTGTCTACTACATTGCCCAGATGGCTTTCATATTTTACAGAGCTATGTTTACAAACAATGAAAAAGATTCTAATTTTGTTATTTGAGGTTGTCCTTCCTTTACTGGGCATAGGTCTAAAGTCTGGGAGGGGATGACTGTTAAAGAGGATCAACAACAAGAAAGCTTGTTGACAGCTAGTGTAAAGTATAAAGTAATTTGAAATTGGGGAAATTTAAAAGAATTACATCTCACACTGGACACAACCCAATAAAAGACCACCTGATATTTAAGGCTTAGTCACATGAGCTTTTTCTTCAACAGATGATTGTCACAGATGTTTATAATCACAGATTTCACAAGATGTTCAACTCGGAGGAAGGTGTCAATCACATTTTAGACCGGGATGATATTTTTGTGTGAGTTTATTTTACATGAATGCAAAGGAAACAAGTACGTACATGATAAGAAGAAATTTTCAGATGCTCATTCTTCTTTTGTGCTGAAATAGAAAGTACTGACATATGACCTTCTTTAACCACACCGACTATTCAAAATATTATTTCTAATAGATTAGGGGGGGGGTGGGAGGGGTCCTGGGAAGGAAAATTTTCCCGTTTGTTCCCATAGATTTAACTTATGATCATTTTTTTTTGTTTTCCCCTACTCTTCATCCATACCAAATTTCATGAAGATACGTTGAGAAATTAAAAGTAGATACAAAATAATTAACAAAAAACGACATTTTTGGATAATCGTATTTTTCTCTTTTTTTCCTTTTATTTGAATATATTTTTCTCCCATAAACCTAAGAAAAGAGTAGGATAATACTTTGAAACTTCACAAAACCTTGAGAGGCTCTCAACTACTTCTTATCAACACTTTCAATTTTCCCAGCATCTTTTACTCATTTTGAGATTGTGCCTTTTGTTAACAGGTGCGCGGAATAGGTCACATATTTTCCGGATGATCCAGGGACGTCCAGGACGATTCATAACGGATCCTCAAAAGTGTTTCTTTTGGATAGCGTATTTTGCGACGATCAAAATGAGTGCCAGCTTGCAGTACTTTAGATAATATGATTGTATATTAACCGTGTTAAAAGATAGGCCTGTATCGTTTAAAAAAAATAAGTATAAATTCAAAGAATTGATACTGAGCTTCTTTTATGGCATCATTTTGACAGGAATGAACTGCTCTATCCACTAGTATGATAGACTAGATTTGTCCCATTTTCGGCAAAAATGCCCCCCCCTCTCTCCCTCCTCCCTTCCTAACCGTGCACAAGTTTCATTTCCATGGCATCATTGCACATATTTTCCTTACTGATAAAAATTTTAAAATTTATGTTTTCCAAATATAGGAACTTTGAAGATATTCATATCCACATTTCATAGTGTGTGCGGTATAATCTTTCATGGTGCCTACAATTTTCTTGCCATTATTTAAAAAAAAACATTTATGTTATTTTTTCAGATATGAGATTCCTCATGGTAGTGTTGAAGGCTCTGATGAAATGGTTGTCCCAGTGTATCTCAGAGATAAGAAGTAAGTGCTGCTGTCGTTTTTATATTCATGTTATGTTTGTCTGCCTGTATAACTGGCCTTCCTTATATTATAAAACAGTGCACTAGAACTGAGTGAGTTGAATTACTATGTAATAAGTAGTAGTGACTACAGTTGACTATTATTATTTTGTGTAAAACTCTGCTCAAACTGAGTGAGTTTAATTACGGTGTAATAAATAGCAGTGAGTACAGTTGATTGCCTCTATTATATTATACAAAACTCAACCATAGCTTAGTAAGTTATTACTATTTAATAAGAAATAGCGACTTCAGTTGATTGCCTTCATTATATTATATAAAAATCCACTAGAATCAATGATTAGATTTTGTCTTTATTTTTTATGCTAAGGGGAGGGGTAATGGATGTATTGTTGTCCCTACATCTTTTTTTTTCTTTTTGTATTCTTTAAAAAAGTTGGGGGGGTTTACTAAAAAGACATACTTTTTCTTTAACCCATGTTGACATTAGATCTTTACTTACTTTCGTATGTTGCCAGATACAGTGTTCGCCATTCAGATCAAAATTCTGTATCAAGTCAACCATTGTTTGGTCATCCCATGCTTGTGGCCGTTCCCAGATATGGATGCACCTATGAAAAGCTGTATCAGCTGCTCTTGAAACGAATGTCGTAAGTAGATATTAGATTTGCATGCAGAGATGCAACTTTTCCCTTTAAGTTAAAGGCTGAGACAGAGAAATTTGGATGAAAGTCTGGAGACACCATGAGAGAAATTGGGATGAAAGTCTGGAGACACCATGAGAGAAATTGGGATGAAAGTCCCCACCATTCTGAGTTCACAAAAAAAAACCCAACATGTCAGAGATTTTTTGTTATTTACTTTAAAGGGAGAACTTCAAGTTAAATTATCAATGTTTTCTGGAATATTACAGGTTGTAGTCCAAATTTGAAAAGGTTGGCAGCAACAATTTCCACACTGTTTTCATGATCAGATTCAGGGCTCGGAATTATCCAGCACGCGGAAATCCGCGGTTTTGAAAAAAATTTGAGGTTCAGCGATCTCTGAGCCTCAGTTGTCCGCGGTCAGGTAATCGTCAACCGCGGATGAAATAAGAAGTTGAATTTAGTGCCGACCGGGCCGCCGGTTCACTAGACACTCACAGTTACTCTTATTTCTACTATTTCCGGGTCATGTGAATCATTTTGTTTACTTCCGTTTGAGTTTGAGGATTGCAGCAAGAGAGTGCTGAAAGTTTCTTTTCATTCAAGATTCTAGATCTAGTCCTGGATCATCTCTACACTACAGTACAGTCGCGCGTGTGATTTTAGATGCAGCAATTTCACCGTCCTCAGGGACGATCAGAAAGCCCGTATCAAAACTATCGATAGTATGTGTCAAAAACAAGTGGAATTTTAAATGGCTAGAGGATGAGATTAAGGTGAAGGAATTCACAGTGAAACTTGGTGATACAATAAACAAAATAAACGTTAGCGGCAAGGCTTCTTGCAAAGTGTCATTAATTAGGGTGGTAGAAGAAAGAGCACCCTCGGTGATCATGTTTGTTCAGACATGCATTACAACAAACTGAAGCTTCAAAAAACAAACTACAGCCTTGGTAGCTTTCCAGAAAGAAAAGACAAAACTTTTTCCATTGTTTTCAAATGTCAGTCACACTAACACTACTAATAATAGTAGTAGCTCAGATGTGTGTTTTCCAACCCAATTAATGGTCAGGCTAAAACTTCAACACTTCCTACAATTCCTTTATCTGATAGGGTAGCTACAATGGAGGCAATGATACTTAGTGTCATGACTGAGCATTCTATGCCACTGACATTTGCTCCCATCATTGTGGATCTAGCAAAAGCATGCAGCCGTGATCCTAAGGCACTAGCTCAAGTCCAACTAAGTCCTCGCTCTCCTGGTTATAAACTTAAGTATGGATTAGTGCAAACTATCCAGAATTCACTAGTTGATGATTATTATGCCTTTTTGGATCATCTGTATTGATTTGCAAGTATGTAACTGTTCTGATACTATGTATTATAATGCCGTTTGTCTCCGTCTTCCGCGAAAAGTTCAGATGTTGTTTTCATTTCTAATTCTGAGCCCTGCAGATTAATTCAGTAAAAGTTAAGCTTCTTTGACTTTGAGCATGTTTTAAAATGAGTTTTTCATTGTCAAAGTAATCAGATGATATTAAATTATCAATTCAGGAAAAGCATGTGGCTTGTACGAAATGTCGGCTGCAGGCTTTTTGTTCTTTTACATTGAAGATTTGACTGACAATGGCAGCTTAAATTGATTGATTTATAACATTTCTTTCAATCATTTTCATGGTTTTCATTTCAATTTTGTTTTTTCTTCGCCATGGCTATAGGCGATATGTCCATATCCCTGACAATTTAGATGATTGGCAAGATGTAACAACTGAGGATGAGGAGGATGAAGATGATTCAAGTCCAAATAGCGATTCTCCACCTTTAGAAAGTAGCAATGGCTCTGCAGACACCGTCTTGTCAGGTAGTAAGTATATTCAAGAATCTAAAAAACAAATCAGTGACGTAATAGGAGATTTTCAGCACAAAAATATATAATACAGATATAGAAAGATAGAGTATCTATTGTTTTCACAAAAACGACAGTAGTAGGTGTCATTTTTCTTTATCTCCAGGAGGTTTTTATCATCCAATCGTGAACAAAATAATATGGAAATTGTAAATAATAAAATTCAACAGACAGGATATGTTCCAGATGTCGACTTTGACTGTCATGGTACAGACCTTGAGATCAATGCCTCGATGGACAGGGTTACTTGAAAGAAACAAACGAAACAAGTCATTGTAGGGTTGTAAAGGAAAAGTTAGTTAGAAAGTCTTCCGTGCTATCATTTTCAGTCCATTTTACTTCATCTCCCTCTTCATCCATTCAATATAAATAACAGTTTTGAGTCCATTAAGGTCTACATATAGTTGTTTCACTACATTTCCACTGTTCGGTCCCTATGTGATGATCCTGCAATATCAGAGTCAGCAGTTGCTGCTAAATCTATCATCAAATTGTGTCTAGTTGACAACAGAATTAACTAGCTTGGGGTAGATTGCGAGAAGAAAATCTATAAAAAATACTTCAGAGGGTCAAAAACGATCTAGTTAGTAACTATAGACGGGAAAATGCCCAAGGAATCGCAGTTTGATTGCTCTCATTTTCCCACTGCAGATGGACTTTAAATGCTATTTAGTCATTTCAATGTATATATGCATGTGTGTGTGTTCTTATATATATTACTTATGTATTTACGTATAAACTATGTTTTACGGAATAATGCGATAAGTGTTAGAAAATTGGGAGATGATCCTTCAGATTATACAGTTGGCAAAATACTATGTTTGCTTAGCTATGATGTCAAATTCACTCTCAAGACTTATTGAACTTTTTGTGTTTGAACTTCCAAGCAGCTGACCAGCAGATGGACATGAGTTCTTGTTCCAACAACAGTCATGATTCTTCTAACAACAAGAACGGCCCAGTCACAGCAGGCAGCTCTACCAGGAAGAAGAGGGTTTTCTCCTTGAGGGCCGCCAACAACTTTGGTCGAGATGAAACGGGTACTGTTTGGGTGGATGATGACAAAACCTTGCATCTAACTAGTAAGTAGTCATCAATGAAAAACAGTAGGCAGATGTTTTATGATTATGAAACCAGGATGTGCCTGTGATTTTATAGCCTATATATCAGGGATGATACTTTTTTGGCTTTTGCCAGAAATCCGTGTTAATGGAGATTAGCCAGATATTCGGACTATTAGAGTCTGCTTTTTGATAACTCTATCAAGGCTACTTATGTTACAAGGAGAAGTTTTAAGGTCAAGTTAACCTGAAATGAGAGGTGTTTATTATGCAAGTAACCACTTTTTAAAACAAATTCCTCATTTGCGCTAATTTCTAGGCTTTTTTTAAGATTACATGGTAGGCATCCCTGACATGTTCTTTAGGAATGACAATTTATGTGACAGCTTACTACCAGCTTTGAACAAAGTTAAGCTTGAATATTTGTTGTGATTTGGGGAGCTTGGGGACACCTCTTTCTTTCTTTCTTTCCTGCTCGAAAAATGATAGTGTGCTTCGATTGGTCAGATCAGATTGTGCTCAAAATAAACTTTACAGTGATACCCATTTCTCCCCTTGGTGTCAAAATTAAGAGCTCATCCGAGGCTTTTGATCGTTTTAGACGCTCCATAGAGCCATTTACTAAAATAGAATAATAAAAAACAAGCACACCACATGAAAGCCCATTCAATTTTACAGTAGAGTATTCTAGTGTCATCAAATTTCAACTTTCCAAGTAAATGGCGTTGTGCTCTATTTAACCTCAATTAAAACCCACCCTTTTACTATATCTAGTTACCCAGAATGTGTCATCGATGCAGTGTATGGATACAAATGATATTTTTGTGCATTTTTTCAATGGTTACTTAAATGAAAAGCCTTTTCGCAGCTTTTGGAGAGGCAGGAAAAAAATTGAGCTTGTTCTCTGTATTCATCAGTTTAAATTGAAGAAGTATGAGCGTTGCGAGTGATTGGTTTTGTGAGATAAAGAAGCTTAAATCTGGTGTTTTTGTCCTTTTCTTTTTAATTTTCAAAAATTAAAAAAACCCCATCATAATTTTGTTCAAAAGTGTCCTACAGATTTTGGTATCAAATTTCTCAATAAACAGAGTCCTTTCCATTGGTAGCCATTGCTTTTACATTGATTGCACTTTGAATTTTGGTGTGAACTACCTAGATAATGTCATGTAATATGTCATCTTTTGGTAATTTGAACTTACAACAATGTTATGTGTACAGAAGATTTATGGATGTAATTTTAGGCCATAGAGATTTTTGAAGTGATATACAGACTTTGTCCCTGCGTCATGCAAATTTTTCATGTTGAGTATGTGGCAGGTCTATGTCTATAGAACTGAAGATTTTAAAATATGATCTCTTGTTCAATGTTTTTTCCCTTATATTTATATCCTCAGACCGTACTTACATTGCTGTGGACTGGGGTAAAGCTGCCAAAGACAGATTTTTCAATGAGAAAGCAGCAGAGGTTTGTTGACATTCGTTTTCCCTTGTTGGTGTAAACATTTTGACAGCTGTGGTTTGTTTGTTTATCAATTTTAAGACAAGAAACTATGTTAGTTATTTATTTACCAATTTGGAATGTTTGTAAAGTGATATCATTGTCATTATTTAAAAACATGTTTTATTATACGCGAAAATAGGGAAGTCTTACAAAAGTATTTTGTGCAGTTAATAAATTGATGTTATTGAGCATAGGGCAAAAGGTCGAAGAAAAGGCCCCATGTCGCCATGGTCCGCTTACCTGTACGTTAATTTAGGGAACAAATTTATTCTTTATAAACTGGCCCCTTAACAACAGGCCAGGATTATCTAACAAATTATTTTTAACAGACACCTAACTTGTCAAAGATGTCAAGACAGATGTCAATATTCAAAATTTTCAAATATGAAGGCATTCCAATTAAATGAGATGTGCAGATGATCAAGCTGCACCTCTCAGCTGTTATAAATAGGTGCTGATGACGAACTCTTCCTGCCAGACGGCACGGTGCCAATTTCATTTACCTAGGCCAAGCAAACAAAGGTCGTCATCTAGCACGGGTTGCTAACAGTGAATCTTACTCTACATATCAGATAGCACGGCATCACGATACACAATGTTTTGTTCAGTCAAAAATTATAACGATCTACATTCATCATTCCTAAAATGCATGTTACGAAAACAATTAGTTAAATCATTGTCAATCAAATCAAGAATGAGAAAATTTTCATTGGTTTGTTGTGTGCCTGTCAGGTAGAAATGTATGACCATTGGTTTCATAAAGCTCTGCCTCCTGCAAGGCTGACATGTCCGGCATTAAACACGTATATTGCATGATTGTCAGACTGGGTTAGAAGTAGATGTAAGCATAGTCATAGTCATAACCTGTCTTTATGCGTGAACATTTGCCGTCTGCTTATTACCACAGTCTGCCTTTAAACATGATTTTTTAAATATCCCAAGGAGCGTGTTCTTAGACTGCCACTATACTATATTGAAAGTAGTGGTATACTACACCCGTGAATATGTCTCTCACTGAAAGACAGGTGATCAGAACCATTCTTTGCTCCCTGATGTTAGAGTTCCCTCGACCGACAGGAATGCGATATTTCTTGTATACTCCTTGCCATATTTTACATTGCCATTTAGAAATCAACCATTCTAATACAGTCTCAATATGATGATATTTTTCTGTAGGATTTTGAAGAGCATGAAAGCATGAAGATGAGGCCTGGCCAAAAGAGAACAGCAATCCAACTGGATGATTGTCTGAAGTTATTTATGAAATCAGAGCAATTGAGTGAACAAGATCCTTGGTAAGTTTTCACTTGTTTTTGTGTCCTTGATTTGATTTTTTATTTCTTTGTTGTTGTTTTTTTTTTGTGTGTTTATATGGAAGGGAGAGGATTCAGCATATAAATTTCAAATTGGACACAATCACGGCAGTTTTGGAGGTGGAAAATCTAAAACCGTTGTCAGATTTCCATTTTCCAATGTTGTTGATATTGAGTTGCATTAATTGTCTTAGGTGTGAGAGGTATTTTAAAGAAAGGCAAAAGTCATCTACTAAAAGAAATGCTTGACACAGCTAGCATTGCAATAGACAAAAGCTAAACCATGAAATACCCACCAAGGTGAATGTGTTTAAAATCAAGAAGCAACTAAAAACTGCTCCATGTGTAAAAATAATATTTCATTACTTTTAAGAACTTTTACTTTTAGCAATTTTGTTTTGTTCAGTTTTTTGTCTTTTGGTTGTTGTTTTTTGTGTTTTAATTTTTACACAGGAGACCTCTTTGAAATTCAGAATTTATAAGTCACAGATCTATTTACACTTTCTTAAAATCATTCAGGTCATAATCTGATTGAGGCAAAATGTCCTGTCGTGTGTTTTATCTCACTATGTCTGAAGTCACAGACTATCTAGTTTGATTCATTCTCTTGAGAGAAGAAAACCCTGATTCAATTCTATTCATTATTCCTTTCTCCTTAGGTATTGTCCCGACTGTAAACAACACAAGCAAGCAACAAAAAAGTTTGACCTGTGGTCATTGCCAGATGTCCTCATCATTCATCTCAAACGTTTCCTCTACAACAGATATTGGAGGGACAAAATTGATGTCATGGTGGAATTTCCAACCGAGTAAGGTCTTCACTGGTTTCATTGGATATGCTATGTGTATGAGTGCTAAAACAGTTTTCCCATCTTTTAAACTTTCATCAAGCTGCAGCCCACGGAGGAAGGAATGGCCAATCCTGACCGCAAAAAGCAATGTTGTTATAACTGCCGATCTGAAAAACCGCTGCACTCAGTCTGGAAAGCACCAAGAGACTGTCTATGGCTGACCCTGTATAAAACACACCTTTGTGATGAATTTTGTTTTTTAATTTTCCACCAGAACATTTCAAATGGAGTCAAAAACATTTCAAAATCAAAAACAAATGAAGATGAAAACATGTCTATTTTTCCAGTTTTTGGTGTTTTCGAATTTTTGAAATCATTGTCTTTACTCATGAATAGTGCAAAACTTACATGTAAACGAAGTACAAACATTTTGCTTTAGTGTAATGCTTGTTTCACAGTGCTGTCTTATCAAAGAATTAAGAAATTGCTAATTTTGTGATGCAAGGTCATTTTGTCATGGAGTTATCCTTGCATTTTGTCATGAAGTTATCTCCCCCACACTGGGCAGAAAATTTGAGAGGGGCTGGCTGTTAAGGAATGTTCATCCCTGAAATAGAAATTAAAAATTTTAAAATGCTGTTTTTTATGCATATGATTGGTCCATGTAATGTCAAACTGAAATATGCCGTTAACTTTTGTTTAAAAACATTATGTTGTCATGGAATTGGAAACCACTAAAAACAACCACCATCATAGATTTTAAAGAAAATTTAAAAGTTCTATTTTAAATTCACTCATGGGCTATCCAGCCTACCTTTGACGAGCTGTAAACTGAAAGCATGATTTAAGATCAAATTGAGAAACATTTTGTGATACAGTGGACAGAAAGTCAGTTGAAGCCAAATGAAATATGTATAAAAATGGGGCTGACTGTTAAGGGTTGAAACTAAAAACAGATCTAGAATTGTTAATATTGCTATATGCTCTTAACCATAAGGTACACTTTATGATTAGTCAACTAAGGCATTGCAGTGTGTGGACTTCTAGTGCATATCATTTTTAAACCCATTTTTATCCCTAAAGTATTATGAACCGCTTATGATTTTGAAATCGAAAATATGGATTCAAATCATGGACTTTCCAGTGCATCTCACTTTTAGACTAATTTTTTATCCCTAAAATACTATGAGCCATGTACATATTTTTAAATAACAATTAGGGTCCATGTTATGTATGGGAGAAATGAGAATTTGATGGATGACTATAACGGTTGACACAGACTTTGACAATGACAGGTTGAAATATAACTTCTCTTCTACTGTTTTTATCCAGGGGCCTTGACTTGCGCCAATATATCATCAACAAGGAATCCAATGAATGTGATCTCTATGACCTCATGGCTGTCACCAACCACTATGGAGGCCTGGGAGGTGGTCATTGTAAGTACTTTCTTCCTCCTTGTCCTTTGAAAATAATTTTATTTCTTTGGGTTTATTCAACCCTTTCCTGCCCACTGCGACCTCAGCCTAGATGCCTACTGCGACCGAATGCGACATCAGCTTCGATGCCTAAAGCACCCTAATCCGTCCTTCACTTACTCTTCATCTTTGTACTAGCATAAAAACAAAATCTTGCAGTGTGTGAGACTTGAATCGACAATCTCGTGATGTGCAAGATTTTCGGCTCTTTTGTGAAAAAAACCGCATATTTTTATCTGCTTTCGTTTTTGACTTACGACGATTGTGTGCTGCTATTACTTGCAATGAATTTACCAACTTACTTACAAAAAAGTTACTAATAATTAAAGGCTCATAATAGTTATTTAAAAGTATATATTTTCTGAAAGCTTATTTTCTTTTCGAGTTTATTATAATTTCGTCATTGAAATTGAAAGATGTTTAAGTAGGTACTACAAGCCAACTTTTCAAAATGCTCAGAGAGTAAATCCAGTGATATATTCAGACAGACATTGTAAATACAAGAACAACACACTTTATTTCAACAAAATCTAACAATAAATAGCCAAGATATGAATTTTTGAAGTTTTATTTGGACTTGTAACATTTTAAGTCCGATTTGAACTTAGAATAAAATAATAAAATAAAATGATTAACAGTATATGACTACATAAATTACATCTATACAAGGAACCGTTATGGAATATACAAATAAAATACTTGTTACATTCTAAATCTTATAGAATATGATGCCCTAAAAACTCAGAAAATTATTTTGGACTTAGAAAAAATAGCCCAAATTTCATTTAGCCAGAGCCCAAATACCAGTTTTCGTAAGATCATAACAGATATTCGAGATCAATGAAAAGGTCAAAATTCATAGAATCCATTCAGAATGATATATAGATAATGTCCAATGTTTTTAAAGCAATTTGTTCATTACATTTTAATTTTATGATGTGATGAAAGTCTCCTAGGCAAAATTGCCTATTTGGTAAAAAAAACAACGGATAATGTTTAAAAATGTAATTTTGTTTATCATAAACGGAGAACGGGCAAAGCTACAGAGTTGAATAATATATAATGTTAAAGGGAATTTTAAAACTATTCATTCAACTAATGAACAATTCTGTATTATAATTTTTTTAAGGAAGTCAGACTTTCATTACAGGCAATCTGGAAAAAAAAAGGGAAAAGACTGAAAATTGGATTGTGAAATTTAACTATAACTTTGGAACCATCAGCTGGATTTGTTTGAAACATAATACTATTTCTAAAACGAGAGCAAAGATAGATTAAATTTGCCTCTACTATTATTAACTATTAAATAACTTTTAATAAACGTGTGTAGATGGTCTTTATATTGCCTGTCACTTGGACGTTTTCGCCTAGACAAAACTTTCTGTAGCTGATCTTGACAAGATCTCAATCTAGATTTAGACTATGCCAACATTACACATAGATCTAGAATCTAGATATATATATATATATCTAGATTTAGTCTGTATCCAGTCTCTCCGGATATTTAACAAGTAGGCCTCGCCTCTATTATAATTATTAACATTAACTTATTTATCATCATCATGACATTATTATTATTATTTTTATCATTAACATTTTTATTATTACTATCAATACTATATTATTATTGTCATTGCTTTCCTTCTGACACTACACTGCACATTCATTCATAGTATAGTATTACTTTAGTATACACCGTTACCCTCATCATACTCGTACAGATGTAGAATCTATTCTAGTTTCTAGGCCTATCGAACTCTAGTAGTAGTATTTTGACATGTCGCCGGTATTAAACACTAGATCTACCTGTGGTAAGGGTTTGCAACGCTATTACTATCTCTTTCATTTACATCAAATATGTATGGTAGCAGTACATTGTGTAATATAAAATACTCCCGATTGAAGATCTTAAATGAGTTTCATTTAAAGAATGTTGACTTTCCATCTCGGAGTAAGCTATCGGGGGTGTTCGCTGGGATTGCTGGTCACTGGCACTGGTTTCAACTGCGCAGGACAGACAACTTGTGGTACCTAGTTTAAGTCTAAAATTAATTTTAACTGAGAAAGGTTTACTTTTCATCAAAATTGCGTCTCTTTGCTTAGGCACACTTACTGAATAGGAAGTGAGGGCTTAGGCAGGAAAGGGTTAATTCTTATTATTAAAATTGGACAATGCTTTCGTTTCATGGGCTGTGATGGCTTTTCAAACTTCAAGTCCTGAGTTTCTTGTCTCACTTATGTATTCAAACAGTTGTCAACTTTAATGTAATTACTTATGAGGAGAAAAGTGATATTTTTAATGCTGTTTTCTGTGTGGTCCTCTTTTCTGGAATAGGGATTATTGGGAGGATATTTTCATCTCAAAATACATCAATAACTTCAAAAGAAAGAACACTAGATATGCAAACATTAGGCGAAACTGATTTTCTCAGGAATAAAAATAAGTGAACAATAAAAGGTGAGGCATTCATCTTATCCATACAAAAGGATTTGATTTCTTTTTATGTGCCTTCTCTGAGCTTGTATGCTTGAAGTCTGCCAATATTTAGCATTCAATCTTTCATTTTACAAAGCTTTAAAGATATATCGTTTCTGTCTCTGTTTTCTCATATCAGATACAGCCTATGCCATGAACAAAGATGACAAGAGTTGGTACTACTTTGATGATTCCAGTGTGTCAAATTCTTCTGCCGAAGCCACCAATGTAAATATGAACAAGAGCCTCTTTCAGCAACGCATTTTTCTCACCATGTCATTATATTTTCTACTCAAACTTGTTATTTGTTATGTTATCGAAGCAGTGAACTGGAAACAATTTTATAGCGAAAATTGGCAATGGCAGTTATTTGTTTTTTATCAGGAGGATTACATTACTCATCGCTTATTTGAACATATAGATTATAGGAAGACTTTTTCACTCGCCAGAATTGTTTCTCTTTAATTTCATCAAATATGAGAACATCTTGTTGATTCTACAAACATTTAGCAACCATACAAACGCTTAGCAACTATGTCAGGAGAAATTTTAGCCTTTGAGGATAGGGGTCGAAGGCCTGAATCTGACCTGGCTGCTAAGGCTTGAATACTTCTGAGAAAACCATCAATCAGTAAAAAAAAAAAAAAAGAAAATTTTTTAATTGTTTATATAAATATAATGAAATACAATAAATGTTTTTATCTTTTGTTTTTACTCTCATATGCAGACAAAAGCAGCCTATGTGTTAGTTTACCAGCGCAGAAGTGTTCAGAACCAGAAATTTGCTGCTTCTCCACAAATTTCAACGGAAACTTCTGGCAGTTCCCCAGATGATCTTGAGAATGCCAAATTTCCAGCAAACATCATCCCCAATGGTGTTGGAGCAGCCAGTGAAGAAGATGACATGGAAACCAATTGACTTTTGAAACATAATCTAATCTAGCTTCATTTTCCATTTTTGCTTTTCAGCTTTATCATCCTCCATTTCTCCTTTTCCATTTTGTATACTCTTGTCACTCTTTCTGTCTACAATCATTTGGTCTTCTCTTTCTATTCTCTTTCCCTTTCTGGCCCCCTGTTTTCCGGCCATCAATTTGAGATTATGATAATATGATAATTTATTCTATGATCTTAATTTTGACATTGCTGTATCTATAAATCTAGTACCTATTGTCAATATCTATTTAACTATACTTTCCTGGTCTTTCTTCTTTTTTTCTCTTCTGTTTTTCAAGCATTCTATGGCCAGAAATAGGTTATTCTGTTTCTTTATGTCTCATGATAAAGCATTGATCACTACAATCCAGATGAAGCTGAACCATCTTTCCTTCCTGACAATATATGGCAATGGCGTATGCCTCCTGGTGTGTCACTGGCAGGAAATCCGCCATAATTTTTTCTCTTCTCAATCCTAAGTAAGGAAGGTCAGTTTGAAACAGCACTAGTAAAACCCTTAAAACCTATGCTTTTTGTGTACAGATATTCTGAAAAATGTTGATACCGGGGATACAGATTTTTGTGGGATGGCTACACTAAGACCCGGGATTGGTGTCATTGGATGGATAGCGGCAGCCTGCGATCCATTTTCAGTGTCTTCCGAATCTCTTTCAATTTGGGCTCTCGGAGAGTCCTTTTGTTTTTTTACTCTCAGAAACCTTTTAGACAATCCTAAATGTTTGTCTTAGTCAAGAGAAAGTCTGAAAATAAATTGTGGACTGCATGTTATTTCATCATAAGTCGTCTCTAGATCAAGCCATCACACGAGCCGCCTCTGATTTTCTTTGTTTCCTTTGTAATTAGCATAAAATCAAATAAGCATATACAATCTAAATGACTAAGTAATAGCGTAAAAGAGTTTCCATTTGACATGATTCAGTTGATATTCTAAGGATGAAATGATTCTTTAAAAGGGACCTGCAGAAACGACATACGTCATTATAATTATGCAATACAAGTAGTATGTCAACGTGACCTATGTTGCGACAACCAGGATATTATTTAAGTTGAATCATTAACTATGTGTCAGTTGTTGGAATAGCATATCTTCTGGATACTGATGTGATGTGTTATTTTTCACTGAAAGATACAATGGTTTTCCAAATACCAAGCAGAGAAACCGATGGGACGTTGGTTGATAATGGATGATTATCTCCACCCATCATGGGCATTAATTTGCAAAAGCTAGAGTAACATAATGTAACAGATATTTCTTGCCTTACATGTGAGAACAAGATTGTCAATGATAAGATTAACCCTTCGAACCGTCAAGTCCGATATACAGGGCTGGCCTTATTTGCCTTTATCCTCTAAGCCTGATATTTCAGGATCTGAGTCAGTACACAGAACACTATATTGAAAAGCCTTCGGGTGTTAACATGACAAAACGTTACTATTAGAAGGCTTCTAGATGTAGTGTTGTATACTGACTTAGATCCCGTGATATTGGGCTTAAAGGATTAAGGAATATAGTACAAAAAGACGAAAGCCCAAATGGTTGGGCTTAGGAGGTCAGGGGTCAAAAGATTAAGAATAACTTGGAACGGTCATTCTGAAGAAGAGTACGTGTGTTGGTCACAAAGGCTATTGGGAAGATAAGAACGGAGGGCTCAGCTGTCTGCTGCTATGGTTCCTGGCATTTCCTTCTAGCTTAACTAAGAGTACAGAACGCGTGTCATTTTATATCATGTTTTATGACATGTCCCTCAGCCGTTGTGTTTCACAATGGGCTGTATTTCCTTTATTAAAGTAGATGACTTACTGTTCTTCTTATGTCATAGGATGAGTTTCTAGCCGCTTGGCAGGAAAATTCTTGTGAAAAGTGCCTCACGAATCCATTTACAGGGTCAGAAATTCTGTGTTGTGATTCTTGAGAAGATGTCACATTAAAAATATTGTAATTGTAAGCTACCACTCTAAGGCTTCAAAACATTTATATTATGGCTCTAGAGGATACAACTACTATACACATAGAAATATAAAAGTAGGTATGTGGACTTATATTATATTAATGTATCCACTCATTAGTTATGGGCTACAGGAACCTTATTCATTACTACAATCTAGTGCATATGTATGCTTTGTCTATTTACTCCGTTATCACGCCAAGCTATTGGTGACAGTCTGGGATGTGGGAGTATATCCATAGCTCTATATTAAAACACTGTATCTTTGTAGTTTGACAGGTAATGGTAAAAAGGGTCACTGCTACATTATTTATTCTTTTGAGAATGTTGATGAAGTTGAGTTGAATCATATTACTTTTCTCTACTATAGGAGATGAATGCATGAAAATGTGGAATGCGTTTTTGAAAGTTTCATGTGAAAGGGTGTGAAGAATTGTTTGCATTGAATTATTTATTACCTGTATTGTTGTCACCTCTGTAGTTTAACCACATTCTTAGTACAAAAGAATTCTCTCAATGTGATAACTTAAAAAAAACTGTTTTTCATTACTGACATGATGTAAATTTCCTCTTCCAATACTGTCTCCTCTTGTCTTTGGTTTGTTTTTCAATTTCATTTGATACTTTGAAATATTCTGTTTGTATACTGTTTTCTGTTACTATCACTGTTGTATTGTCAGCATTTTCGTTTTCTACAAGGCAGAGTTGTGTTTTGTTCAATAGTTGCAGAAGAGTTCCATCTCATGAGGTACAACATTGTGAATACCCATTGTTCGTATCTGATTGAAAACTGAAGAGCTGAATATCAAAATATCCTTAGTCTTTAACCAAAAAAAACCATGTTTTATGTCATTATTAATTTGAAGTGAGCTTTTTCTCACATCATTTAGATAAATAGATTTGAATCAATTAATTGGTATTGGTAGGGTATAATAATTCAACTTATTTTGTTTTCTTTTTATCTATTTAACTTTTAGAAATTTTATTTTGGTGACAGGAAAAGGGGATGTTGGAGCAGAAAGAACCCTGCTTGAACGTGTTTTGGTGTTCAGCTTGTCAGTTTTTCTCAAAAGCAAAATATAGAGATGTCATTACGACATGGGGGTGTGTGTGCGCGAATTCACTTTTCAAAGAAATCAATTCTTAAACTTTGTTGGTGTTGACGAATGGTCTGAAGCTTTGCATACATCTTAGGTGATTGTGTATGAGGAGAGTGCAATTGGCTTGAGTTGAGAGTCATTATTTATTGCCATTTTGATTTGATTTTCTCTTCTTCTATTGGCTTATTACCTTGTCTTGTAAATGAAATGTTGCCTGAAAGAAAAGTCTGGAAAGATTGTGAATAATAAAGAATCACTGATGTGATATTTTCTTAGTGTAAATTTGTTGACACTTTTTTCTCCTTTCTTTTGGTATGGGTATGTATGCAAACATTTACTCTTTCAAGCAATAGCTACAGGGTTTCCTGAGGGGGTACATGACAAATTGACATGGAAAACAGAGTGAAACTACTGAAATAAAACACTTTTAATGGAAACTGAGGAAGTTTTTATGCTTATAAGTTATAGAGTAATAATAGTAATATGTTGAAGGTTAAATAAAATGTTTGTCCTTTTGATAAATGCAAATTTATGCCTCTTTTTGTTTCTTTATAGTTATGTCACTACCAGTACCAACAGTGATTAATGAATATTCCATTAATATAATATTACCATATTGCCTGGTGGATAGGCTGCTGGATGTTGAATTGCGAGATTTTTCGTTCGAATCCTCGCAATATTAAGTCCAACTTTGTGTTTGTTTGGAAAGGTATTTACACACCTTTTCTCTCTCTTTCCGTGGGTGGTTGGCAGGTGCTGCTGGTGGGTTCTACTTCCATCCTGTCACGCTTTCTCTTACTCTTACCTTCCATCTTGCTGTTTTCTCTTCATAATTCTCCCTGAGATCACTGCATATGGTGGACGAGGTAAATTTCAATGCAACAATCAGAAACCCACTCGATCCAATGCAAATGGATTATATCAGAATCGGCTTGAAAAGGGGTTGGGGGAGAAACCCGTGGTTACGAAATAGCATTCTGTCCAGGACTTGACAACATAACAATTGAAAGAACTCTATTGGTCATACCGTTTGTTATTTTGACTTAAGTTTTACCGTCCACCATGTATGATGATATCAGGATGAATGCAGAGGAAACAGCAAGATGAATGACGTGTGAAAGATTGAAAGTGGAAGGAAAGAAGTGGGACCTACCTGTAGCACCCGTCCGTAAACCTTGCCGACCTTTTAATTGATGTTGATGAAATTGTACTTACTTTTAACCAATTGCCAATATGACTCGTGAGTTGGTCGTTCTTTGTATGTCAAAGGCTCTGTTGCCAGGCCACTGAGAGTGAGAGCAACTGTATTTTGCATACAAAGTGAAAGGACATCCTCTGTTTTGTTAATCATTTTACAGACTTTACTGAAGGGTTTAGCATTGTGAATAAATGAATATTGCTTTGTCAATATTAAATATGAATAACATGATTCTTTATCATCACTCATTTGCCAAAAAGGGGCCCCTGTAAGTAAAATCAAAACCTAGAACCACAAAAGATATATGAACATAAGTTGAGTCTAAGAATTCTCCCTGTCAATGGGGTCAATTCTTAAAATGACCCATCTGGTCTTTTCTTAAAGGACCTATCTGATCAATTCTAAATGACCCATCTGGTCTATTCTAAAATGACCCATCTTTATCTTAATACATGTAATATTAATAATATTTCTCAAAATTCTCAGAGGGACTGAAGCTGTTAGCAATAGAGTGTATTCCTCTTCTATAGTGATAGTGATAGCCATACACATGTATCAGTACTGACAGTACAGCACTGGTTGGAAGTGGAAGGAGTCTTTTTTTTTTCAGTTATAATTTTGTGTAGGTATTATTACTATGAGAGTATGCCTATGAGTAAGTATCGACTGCAATCAACATAATGATATTGATTTAGTCTTATTTTAGAATTAAAACATCCACATCAAGCGATTCAAGACGTATATATAATACAAACAAACATCTACATCAAGCGATTCAAGACGTATATACAAACATCCACATCAAGCGATTCAAGACTTATACAAACAAACATCCACATCAAGCGATTCAATACGTATATACAAACATCCACATAAAGCGATTCAAGACGTATATACAAATAAACATCCATATCAAGCGATTCAAGACGTCATCAAGCGATTAAAGACGTATATACAAACAAACATCCACATCAAGCGATTCAAAACGTATATACAAACAAGCACCCACCTCAAGCGATTCAAGACGTATATACAAACAAACATCCACATCAAGCGATTCAAGACGATACAAACATCCACATCAAGCGATTCAAGACGTATATACAAATAAACATCCATATCAAGCGATTCAAGACGTCATCAAGCGGTTCAAGACGTATATACAAACAAACATCCACATCATGTGATTCAAAGCGTATATACAAACAAACATCCACATCAAGCGATTCAAGACGTATATATACAAACAAACATGCTCATCAAGCGATTCAAAACGTATATACAAACAAACATCCACATCAAGCGATTCAAGACGTATATACAAACAAACATCCACATCAAGCGATTCTGACGTATATACAAACAAACATCCACATCAAGCAATTCAAAACTATATACAAACAAACATCCACATCAAGCGATTCAAGACGTATATACAAATAAACATCCATATCAAGCGATTCAAGACGTATATACAAACAAATATCCACATCATGCGATTCAAAACGTATATACAAACAAACATTCACATCAAACGATTCAAGACGTATATACAAACAAACATCCACATCAAGCGATTCAAGACGTATATATACAAACAAACATCCACATCAAGCGATTCAAGACGTATATACAAACAAACATCCACACATCAAGCGATTCAAGACTTATATACAAACAAACATTCACATCACATTCTCAAGACGATTATACAAACAAACATTCACTTGATTTTAAAGCTCCTCATCAAGTGATCCAAGGCGTATATATATATTCAAACAAACATCCTCATCAAGCGATTCAAGGCGTATATATATGCAAACAAACATCCACATCAAGCGATTCAAGGCGTATATATATACAAACAAACATCCTCATCAAGCGATTCAAGGCGTATATATATATACAAACAAACATCCTCATCAAGCGATTCAAGACGTATATATATACAAACAAACATCCACATCAAGCGATTCAAGACGTATATACAAACATCCACATCAAGCGATTCAAGACGTATATATATATATACAAACAAACATCCATATCAAGCGATTCAAGACGAATATATATACAAACAAACATCCTCATCAAGCGATTCAAGGCATATATATATATATACAAACAAACATCCACATCAAGCGATTCAAGACGTATATATATAGATACAAACAAACATCCACATCAAGCGATTCAAGACGTATATATATATACAAACAAACATCCTCATCAAGCGATTCAAAGTTGACCTTTTGTGGTAGACGTATATATATACAAACAAACATCCTCATCAAGCGATTCAAGGCGTATATATATATATACAAACAAACATCCACATCAAGCGATTCAAGACGTATATATATATATACAAACAAACATCCACATCAAGCGATTCAATACGTATATATATACAAACAAACATCCTCATCAAGCGATTCAAGACGTTTATATATCATCCTCATCAAGCGATTCAAGGCGTATATATATATATATATATATATATACAAACAAACATCCACATAAAGCGATTCAAGACGTATATATATATATATATACAAACAAACATCCACATCAAGCCATTCAAGACGTATATATATACAAACAAACATCCATATCAAGCGATTCAAGACGTATATATATACAAACAAACATCCACATCAAGCGATTCAAGACGTATATATATACAAACAAACATCCTCATCAAGCGATTCAAGGCGTATATATATATACAAACAAACATCCTCATCAAGCGATTCAAGACGTATATATATACAAATAAACATCCACATCAAGCGATTCAAGACGTATATACAAACATCCACATCAAGCGATTCAAGACGTATATATATATATACAAACAAACATCCATATCAAGCGATTCAAGACTTATATATACAAAGAAACATTCACATCAAGCGATTCAAGACGTATATATATACAAACAAAAATCCATTCAAGACGTCAAACAAACATCCACATCAAGCGATTCAAGACGTATATATATATAAATAAACAAACAAACATCCACATCAAGCGATTCAAGACGTATATATATATATATATAAACAAACATCCACATCAAGCGATTCAAGGCGTATATATATACAAACAAACATCCATCAAGCATTCAAGACGTATATATATACAAACAAACATCCTCATCAAGCGATTCAAGGCGTATATATATATACAAACAAACATCCTCATCAAACAAACATTCAAGCGATTCATATACAAACAAACATCCACATTCAAGACGTATATATATATATACAAACAAACATCCACATCAAGCGATTCAAGGCGTATATATATATACAAACAAACATCCATATCAAGCGATTCAAGACGTATATACAAACATCCACATCAAGCGATTCAAGACGTATATATATATATATACAAACAAACATCCATATCATTCAAGACGATTCAAGACATATATACAAACATCCACATCAAGCGATTCAAGACGTATATATATATATATACAAACAAACATCCATATCAAGCGATTCAAGACGTATATATACAAACAAACATTCACATCAAGCGATTCAAGACATATACAAACAAACATTCACATCAAGCGATTCAAGACGTATATACAAACAAACATCCACATCAAGCGATTCAATACATATATACAAACAAACATCCACATCAAGCGATTCAAGACGTATATACAAACAAACATCCACATCAAGCGATTCAAGACGTTTATACAAACAAACATCCACATCAAGCGATTCAAGACGTATATACAAACAAACAAATATTCATATCAAGCGATTCAAGACGTATATACAAACAACCATCCACATCAAGCGATTCAAGACGTATATACAAACATCTACATCAAGTGATTCAGGACGTATATACAAACAAACATCCACATCAAGCAATTCAAGACGTTATGCAAACATCCACATCAAGCGATTCAAGACGTATATACAAACAAACATCCACATCAAGTGATTCAAGACGTCATCAAGCGATTCAAGACGTATATGCAAACAAACATCCACATCAAGCGATTCAAGATGTATATATACAAACATCCACATCAAGCGATTCAAGACATATATACAAACAAACATCCACATCAAGCGATTCAAGACGTATACAAACTCAGGGTGAATAGAGAGCTGTTAAATCCCCTGTGGGCGGGAGTCTTTCCATAAGAGACTGGAAAAACTTGACAGGTACTGTACAGAGAACGTAAATTGACAATGACAAATGACACCATATTTTTAATAGAGGCAACAGGGTTAAAACAAGTGAGAAAAGAAGAGTTGAGGGTGTGAGGGGGGTCTTTGGGGGATGGAAAAAGGGGAGGGGGTGTAAAATTACAATTACTGTAAAATATCGTCTGACTTTACTCATACTCATACAAACAACAATAAATAAAATATACATGTAGATATAGACCATTGATAAAAGGATACTAAGTTGAACGTTTTACATAAAAAAATATATATAATATTTCTCCAGTTGAAACATGAGACCAATGGTATTTGGCATAGGACGACATAATGTGTCACTGTTGGAGAGGACAGTGTAAGTTACTCGAACAAAACGCTGATTGCTCTTTGATACAATATGTACTTCAAAAAGATGAAATAGACCATTGACACTGAAGTTGACCTTTGACATTGAGTTGACTTAGGAAAGCTTTCCAATGACACCACTAGTGACACTGAACTGACAAAGGACATGTTTCATCCGTCACATAGACGTACAACTATAACATGTATGATCCGTGTACATATACATGTAATTATTTTATATTTCAGCTAGTATAACAAATAACAATAAATAATCCATGCATATCATCTAATATCTAATGATTGAAACAAGACTAAACACAGTGCAGTCGACCCCAACTCCCTTTCCATTTCCATTTTCACTACTTCCAGTCCCAATGGGGTCCACCTCTAGTAAAAACCTGAGACTGAGACAAGACTAACGTTCTGTTTACTACTGGTTCAGGAGGTCGTTATTATTAAAATATTATCAATAATATCACCTGTTCCACTGTAGGCTGTAGAAACCACGATATGCTCTCGCTCTATGAGACTTTAGGATCTTGAAGGAGCTTGGCTCTTTTTTAAAAGAAACTATTCCTTTCCATTTGTACTTAACGACTGCCTTTGCTATTATAATGTTCTGTTAGTGTATGAAGTGTGTGACATTACTGACATGTACTCACTTAGGTTGTGTGGACTGCAAGTGGGGAGAGATTATAATTATACTAATACTAATAACTATACTAATTGCAAGGGAAAATATTTTTCTATGGAATGGGCTTTTAGGCTGAGTGAAAGCGACATGGAATGGAATTCAATTCAGTCATCAAGTTGAGGGGCCACTCCGTCAGGAAACAGCATAATATTAAATAATATAATATTACAAATGTATAGATCTCTAGTCGTTTTAACCCTGAAGTGATATCACCACAATGGTGGACGGGTTAAATTTCAATCAAACAAACAAACAAACTCTATGCGTTTCTCTATCAGTCTAAAACCCAAACAAAAACACCAACATGAGGTAGAATGGAGAGAAAGCTGGGACTGAGCGTCATGCGTTTATTGAGCCCTAAGGCGTTACGACTCAGTGTCGTCAATAGTATTACATGTATTAGTATATTAGTATTAGTATCATTGCAATTGGCAACACTGCCGCTTCTTTGTGGCCAAGAGAGTCGAGTCCCTTATTTGATGCTCCTCCAAAAACAGTCTGGTGAACGTGTCAAAGAGCTTGGACCAGGCTTCCACCTCCTCGCTGTCGTCTGCCACTTTGAGCGCTTCTGTCACAAGCAGGCATATATTGTCTCTCATTTGCTGTCGGGTAAAGCACACGACTTGGACATAAGATAAAGATTAATACAAGAACAAAAACAACACGCTATAATACTATGACTAAGAATAAATAAATTAACATATAAATGAAATATAAATATACATATAAATAGATTATTAATAAATAGATAAAATCAAATGAATAGATAATGAATGAATAATATGAAGCAATAAAGGAGAAACACCCCAGACATGTCTACATACGTTCATAAAGATAAGTCATGTTAAGCATTGAGAAGGTATTACTGTTATGGCACAGTGGGCGGTGTCGTGAGTATGTTAATGTTATTATCACGACACCATTGGCTAAAAAAACCTAGTTTGCGCAATTTCTTTCGCAAAGCTGTACTGTATTAGTATTAGTATTAGTAGTATTACGATACAAATTAATTTACATCCTTTACGCTTTCTTTTCAGCCCCCCCCCCCCCCCCCCCCTTATTTCCATTTTCCTTCAACCCATTTAATGATCACTGTCTTCTTTTCCTTATTTCTTCTCCTCTGCGCTCGCCTTTCACCTCCTTTCCTGTTCTCCTTTCTGACATCACACGGTGCGATACTCGTACGTACAACTACAAGTCCGTGCATAGGTAAAGACGTGTGTGTCAGTGTGTGTGTGTGTGTAATTGTAATTGTGTTGGTTTGGGGTAGGGTTTTGTGTGTGTGTGTGTGTCTTTGTTTTTGTTTTGTTTTGTTTGGTCTGACGACCCAAAACGTCACGTGTGTATTATCTGTCTTCTTAATACGGAGTTGTCACTTGCAGTTTTTTATCGCCGTGTTTGTCATTACAGTGCTAATTTATTTCTTTATAATTCGACATTTCAATAGTATGTGCACAGACCTTATCCATAATATCTTTTCGTCGAAAAATTCCAACATGCTAATGCTATATAAATTATACAGAAACCGTACCACCAGCTACCATGTAGAAAAGTGAAAATTGGCTTAGACTGAAAGATGAAAATAGTCATGTGCTTTTGCCTATATTTTTTCATATTTTCGCCAAACTAGACATTTCGCAAGAAAATTTTAAAAAGGCATTTTAAAAAAATCAAATAATTTGCTTATTTCCGGTAAACATCTCAATAGTGTGGTCGCTCTGTATGCATCAAGGAAGGCACTGTTCCCAGGCCACTAAGAGAAGAATAACCAAATTTTGCATGTAGGTTCTAATTCTAAATGATCCAAAGATCGTTTTCATTTAAAGAATAGTATAGCTAACACAGCACTAACATGTAGTAATCAAGAAAAATGTCATTGTTTCTCTGTCATTGAGCAGAATTTTCATTCACCTGAACCGCCATTTTCAACAGGTTTCGCAAATAAAATGTGGGAATAGCATTGTTTACGTCTAATAATAATTCTCATCTGAATCGTATCGTTGTGGCTGAGGATAATTATGCTTGTATAATATATAACATGTATGCCCGGAGTCAACGGTGGGTAATGATTTATCTCTTAAATAATAATAATGAAGGTGGGTCTTTCGAACACTGGACCTCCCTTGTATCGTCGGTCTCCGATGGGACTAGGTGTCAATCCACCTACCTGGACCGGGTGGCGGGGGTGGGGGGTGGGGGTGGGGGGCAGATCTAGATTTTACTCGAAAAAAGCCGATAATTTTCTTTTAACCGTTGGCGGGGCTTGAACTCCCGACATTTACGTTGAGAGGCCGACACCTTGCCTCTGGATTGCCGAGACCTTCTCAAAGTTAGAGAACGCACTTTTATATACAGGGTGATAATAAAAAACTGTACCCAATTAAAACAATTTTAAACATCATAAGTTATACTACAAGTTCGATTCACATCAATAAAACACTGAACAGGCACAAAGTGAGGATATGGGGAAGTGCGAATCCACGTACCAAACTGGTAATTGAACGTGAGTCATCCGAAATGAATGTCTTCTGTGCACTAACGGAGTGGACTGAGCATGGCCCTTTCTTCTTTGATGACCAAAACCGTAACCGGTCAAGATAACCTGGATATGCTTATTCAGTTATTGCTATTCAAATCCAAAAGGTTCATTCCACAATTAACTTCAGAGGGTGATTACATTTTTAGTCAGCTTACCACCGCACTGGCATCTTGGCGTCCGCATATTTCCAAATGGTATTTTGCCAAACAGGTGGATTGGCTGTGCTGGACAACAACAAGACAATGTGTATTGCAAGTGACCCCCGAGACCACCAGGCCTGGCTGTTTGTGACTTATTCCTGTGGGGGCACGCCAGGGACAGAGTTTGTGTACTTACATTAGCCGTAACCCTAGAGATGATTTGCAGAAACGCATCACTGAAGCTGAGCTTGGTCACTGTGTTAAAGTTTGCCGAGCAATTGGTGGATTGAATGTCTGTGATACCAACTCATATACTAAATAAAATTTGATGATATATAATGCAACTTGAGTCCCTGATATTGATATTGAGAGTTTTTCTCAATAGATTTTGTTTAAATATTTAGGTCTGAAATTGGGTACGGTTATTGTATAAGTATAAACACCCTGTAGTATATATTATTAGAGATACATTTATTGATAAATGCTCTCTTGGTATTCGAAATGAAATAAGCACGATATCCTTAGAAACACGCACATACGTGACACACTGAGCACGAACAATCGAAGATGTGTGGTGGTGAATAGAAGACTTCGTTGGTTCGGTCACGTTGTCATGGGTAAAGCACAAACAAGGATCAATGCCAGCTATAGGTTAGATTTCACGAATCCAAGACCAAGACGACGCCCACCCCAAAGATGGTCCGACAACATCAGGGAGCAGTGCGGCATTCCGCTCCTGACAGCGGACAGAAGAGCACTATCCAAAGAACAATGGAGGAAATATGTGTGTAATTGGGTCGTAAGGGGTGTCACGTCCTATGCAATTATGTCAAGTATGGATAAATTAAATCTAAGCTTGAAATTGACGACGCAGAAGACAGTGTCACTCACTTGAAAGAAGGTGACGCTGACGGGTGGCACCAGTTTGATGTGAGCAACGACAACGTCGTGTATTTTCATGTTGAGGCATTCGGGTTGTCGCAGACAATGAATGATTTTATCGATGGTCGCCAACACCAGTTGTGCGTGCGCCAAGAAGAGTGGGTTTATCGGCAAGTAAGTTATTTCCACGTCCTGAGCCTCAGAGAAACGCTTCACAGACTGCGGAACGTGTTCACACATCCTGAAAAGACAAAAAGACAAGAAATAATTAGGGGTTGGAGGTACGGGGATGAGAGCGAGTGAGAGAGAGGAAAGAGAGAGAGGGAGAGAGAGTTCATCTTGTCAGACTGTGACCATTATCCAATGACATTTTGACATCCTGTCCCCCCCTACCCATCCTACTGTCCAAAAAAACAAACAAACACGATAATACTATTGACACGAGCGTTTGCCATTCTCTCCTTGTTTTCATCCTTGGTAAACTGCTTTGATGCGCTTTCTCCTAACGGACAATTTAAACTTCAATTCAAATTACATGGTGCCAGTAGATTGATGCATGTAAAATTAATATTATTTTAAAAATTAAAATAAGCCCATACTAAGAGCTGAGCGTATGGTACTCAGGAGCAAAGTCCTGATTGATTCCAGGCAAACAGCATGACATGGTAGTCGTGGTGTGTCATTGCTTTCCAAGCCGCCTTTACTTTCGCCGAGTCTGAATAGACCTAGTTAGTAGTACATGTAGTTAGTCGCAACCTGAGCGCCCGTATTACCGGGTACGGGCGCTCAGGTCGCAACCCATTTCGCTGCTGGGTCGACAGAAGGGCCAGAAGAAGACAAAAAAGCCATGACTGTGAATGAAACTCGGACCTCCTAGGTGGTAGTCAGACGCTCTAGCGACTGAGATACCGGCGCATAATACTATGACAATGTCAAGTACTTGGGATACAATTGCTCAGCTCAAAACCATCGTCTTCGTACATATTACATATTAGCACCCCCCCCCCCCCCCCCCCGCCGCCGCACGTCACCAATGGAGACAAGAAGGTATAAATGCAGGACTAGGATGCTTGTATATGATGAGATAAGTCACATGCAAAGAGTAAACTTAATGTAAAGTCCTACCTACCAAAGCATAAATTTGACTCCAAAGTCTCGAAGCTCATCTGGATTTCTGCCACCCATCTTCCACCAAGACCTCTTTAGAACGGCTTTTTGCCTGTCCGTTAGAAACAACAGAATATAATATGTATTGATGTAAATAAATGGCAAAATCTACAATTAACGAACAGCCTATCATTTGCAGAATTGCTGAATAAAAAAGTTTAAAAAAAGAAAAGAACATATTAATAACCTATATACAGGCAGTATCCAGAATCTCCCCTTCCCTTCTCTCTCTCTCTCTCTCTCTCTCTCTCTCTCTCTCTCTCTCTCTCTCTCTCTCTCTCTCTCTCTCTCTCTCTCTCTCTCTCTCTCTCTCTCTCTCTCTCTCTCTCTCTCTCTCTCTCTCTCTCTCTCTCTCTCTCTCTCTCTCTCTCTCTCTCTCTCTCTCTCTCTCTCTCTCTCTCTCTCTCTCTCTCTCTCTCTCTCTCTCTCTCTCTCTCTCTCTCTCTCTCTCTCTCTCTCTCTCTCTCTCTCTCTCTCGCTCGCTCGTTCGCTCTCTCTCTCTCTATCTTTCTCTCTCTCTCTACCTCCTACGTGTGCTTAAATATTGAGAAAAAACTTACAGCTCCTAATACCGGTACGTTCATAATAATAATAATAATAATAATAATAATAATAATAATAATAATAATGAATAAGAAGAAGAAGAAGAAGAATAATAATAATAAGAATAATAATAATAATAATAAGAAGAAGAAGAAGAAGAAGAAGAAGAAGAAGAAGAAGAAGAAGAAGAAGAAGAAGAAGAAGAAGAAGAAGAAGAAGAAGAAGAAGAAGAAGAAGAAGAAGAAGAAGAAGAAGAAGAAGAAGAAGAACAACAACAACAACAACAACAATAATAATAATAATAATAATAATAATAACAATAATAATAACAATATAAATACATGTAATATGAAAATAGTCTCACTGATTGGTCAATCCGGTCACTGGACATAGTATGGCTACGTCACTCTCGTGTCTGTTCGATGTGGACGCTGCACGTTTGAACATCGTCAATCCAATTGTAATCCTTTTCCAGCTATTCAAGTCGAATTTGTCAAGCTGGTTTGTCTGCTGGTTGAACTCAAAACTCAGAGCTTTTCAGTCTGGGCTGAAGTGAAATTATGCATTTACCATAAATACGTGTGATGTTATAAAAGCCAGTACTTGTCTCCCACTTACTATATTCCAGTAGACCAGCCTTGGATAGTGATACAGTAGTGTCCGCCTAAGAACCCGGCCCTCGAGAGACAAAAACAATGGGTTCTTATGCAGATCGGGTTCTAAGGTGAACCGACATGCCTTGAATTTTGCTGCATTATTCATATATTTTGTATTGGCTATTCCCTTTGGCCTTACAATTTTGACCAGATCCCAACAGATAAACAGTTTCTGTTCGTTATCAAGATGATTGCCTCGTGTAGACATTATGATGGTCTGAAACTGCTTGAAATGATGTTTTGAAAAATATGCAGTCTTTGCAGGTAGATGGATCTAGCTTCCATCGAGTCGATCAAATGAATGAAAGTTTATAACCAAGTAGCGATTTCTGCAATCACTTCCGTACATGTTGAAAACACTACGTGATTGGTTATTCATTTTTCAGCCAATCAGGAAAAAAGGAAAATTGAAAACAGATGCAAGACGGCCTGAGAAAACTCACAACAATAAGAGGGATGTCCTTACCCTGTCTGTTACCTGGCTCTGGTGTTGCAATGCGAGCCGCCACATCTTGACGCGCGACTGTTACGTAATATTCGTTTGTTTGTCCTGCCCAAGGCACCAAGGCATGGTCACTGGTGGCCAGGAAAGGTGGACAGTACGGTGGTGAGCTGGGACTACCTATACTGTATGACCATATGTACTGAGATTTCCTAGGTGGTGAGCCTTCCTCGTGTCTGTCATTTGACGTCTAGCACACCGGTGTGACACGCCGCCTGAACCCGGTCATTTTCATATATTATAAAACTTTCTCCTGAAGACACCGCTAGTACAGTCCGATCCGCCTTAGAACCCGGTCTGATCGTGAGCTAAGAATCAACTTTACACTCAATTTAATGCTAATAATTGCCGATAAGATGTGATATGTTGCGAGCGAATCATAGAAAAGCGAGTGGGAAGTCTAATGCATGGGTCCAGACACTAGAAGGTGTTATAAACAATGATAAAAGGGATATTCATAATGACATTTTAGGTCTAATTTTGAAAATAATGACTCAGATTCAGAGGACAATTTTCTACCCCCTCTATCTACAGTCACTAAATACTAGGCTGCTTGGCAGCAGCCACACACACACACAAAAGAAAGGGGAAAAAGATCGTTGGTAAGACTGCTATGCATTTTAATGTACAGATACCATTAATTGTTATTTGTTGTATACATCAACGTGTTATCTTACACTGTGATAAAGCCGCTTTCACAGCAGTGGGCCTGCGCATAGGATCGCGAGGGAGGAAAACGGGTAAAGGCGGCCGTAACGATTTAAGTGATCGGGAACTAGCATGTTGACTAATCTAGTTGATTCAGGTCTGATCTACGTGTAACAGATTTTACTCAATGTTGAAATAAGCGGGTCGGCATATGAGGTCACGGGTTCAGAAGGCCAGTGATATACATTTCTTCGGTCCGGTTATTTTCTATTTGACAACACTGATGGGGTGTAATGATAATTATAATGATCGATTTTGCACTCTATTCATAGCACCTACACACTAGATCTAGAAGTACTAGATCTAGTATACAAAAATGAATCGAAAATCCCAGAATAATCCACCCCATCCGTTCTTCAATTTTCTTAAAACAATATTTTGAAAGGCGGCGTGGAAAACAATGGTAAACTAGATTCTAGATCTAGATCTAGATATATCACATAATATTATGCCGTATGTCTAGAAAAATATGGACTCTTCTCATGATTACTCTATCTTCAGTCTGAGAATGAGACTTACGTTGCTTTGCTTGATTTTAAATGAGACTGGCTTCCCTTAACAATACCATGCGTTGTTTTGCTCTTCTATCTTGTATGTGGAAATTGGTAAATTTCATATCTAATTTCTCCTTCACCATTTTGAGTTCTTTTGACGATTGTAATTTTGTGTTCGAGAGTAGCCGCGATAAAACCTAGCAGGTATATTAGTAGTAATCAACACTGGTGATCAGTGATCTCATACATTTTTGCCATATGCCCGAGGCGAGCTTACCTATGTCTCTGTCTTTCTTTCGAGCTTATCTATGGGTATTTCAGAGGCATATAAGGACCACACATTGATTCAAATCTTTTTGTTCTCTTGTATCAAAATATACTTAGGCCTACTTATAATTATAATAATAAAACTATTATAATCAATAATAATGATCGGTGAGCACCAACTTTCACTTTCGATCAAAAAGTTAACAGACGAAAGAGAGAGAGAGAGAGAGAGAGAGAGAGAGAGAGAGAGAGAGAGAGAGAGAGAGAGAGAGAGAGAGAGAGAGAGAGAGAGAGAGAGAGACAGAGAGAGAGAGAGAGAGAGAGAGAGAGAGAGAGAGAGAGAGAGAGAGAGAGAGAGAGAGAGAGAGAGAGAGAGAGAGAGAGAGAGAAATGTAGACAAACGTTGATTAAAAGAGTTACCTCCCTTGGATTATTTTTCACCATTCTCTCCTGAGAGGTCTTAGCTATACAATTTATGTATTTACATTGTTTGAGGCGGTTCAAGTAAATCATTTTCACAAGTGAATTGCTTACTTGATTTGAAATATAATAAGTCAATTCACAGCTTCAGTTTCACCACAATACTTAGGAATAAAATGTTGTATTGCAGATTGACAGAGTTAAGTCCCTTGAAAATAATGAAAAGCATATTGTTTGGATGCATCTGTATTCTTTTTATGCTGATCAAGACGGCACAAATACTAAAACAAAAAATAAAAAATAATATAAAGTCTAAGTTGCATTAATAACAGACAATAATATTAATATAATATCAAATAACTACTTATATTCTCATATATTCATACACACGTTACCGTCTAGCTAGCGATAATCCCATTTGCATCGATACAGATTGAAAACTTAAAATAGCATACTTACCTGGCACGGGAGGTACCCTGATCAAAACGGGGTCCCCAGGTCGAGGCCTGTCCATTGCACTTCGGATGGGCTGACCCCTGCGATCACCTCAAATGTGGGTGACTCGAGTGCGTAATTTTTCCGTAAGGGGGACTGCGTTCGCGCTATCCCCTGTACAAACCTCTAATGACAATGAATAGTAACCACCTTCCACAACTCCTTCATTTTCCTCTTCTCGAAACTTTGTGATTGATCTAGATCTATGTCGGGAGAGCGCAAATGCATTTTCTTGAAACTAAATAAATGGCAATCCAAAACAACGAAGGAAGATCAAAACACAACAAGCCAAACTCAAGACAGCCCAACTAACTAAAATTGATAGGCCTACCACCGCCTTCATACTAGTATAGGCCAGGGGGGGGGGGGGGGGGGAGGATTGGATGCAATCTTGTTATTGTTCATAATGATCTAGATCTCTCTTATTACAGTTTTCACTTTCATAAACAAAATAATGGCAATATAAAAGTAGATCTAGATCGAGACATTTCACCAATTAGGGCATAGAAAAGTATAAATTCAGATAATTATTTACCTTAAAATGATGGTCTTCCAAATCAAAATTACAGTTAATAGATGAAATAAATGATAACATGGTCCAAGAATGGAATTACATCTACTTTATGAAAATTATACGAAGATTTTGATCTCTTCTAATGATAAATGATAGAACGCGAAATTGATACAAAATTAACAGTCAAGGGAAATAACCAGGTACTTTTTTTGTGTCTGACGATGATTAAGTCCTCTTGGATTATTTTCATTTTACGTACATGATACCAACGATACTATCTCGTATCTTTGATGACACTCATTGTAGAATGGCAATTCATGTATCAAAAAGGTAACACAGTCGAGTGTGTGAAATGGAAAGGGAAGGCTTATGAACGAAGGTGTGCAATGGCGTTGGCGGTAAGACGTTCCACAAGTGAATGGAGGAGGTGAATCATGCTGAAATAAATAGATAATGGGATGAGAAGTGGAGAGATAAATGAGAAGGAATGTGTCGATGGATGTTATTGTTAAATCAGTAAAATAGTACCGCTTCTCGGCCTTTTGGCTAAGATCAAAGTGCAGTTTTCGTCTCGGCCAGTGTAGTTTTTCCATTGGGAGTTTTATTTTTACTGTCTTAGCCGTAAGGTTAAGACTGTTCTATTTCTATTTGTGTTCTTCAAATGGCACATATCAAACAGGTCTGTTTACCTTATTCAAATTTTTATGACAATGTCTCCCGTGACAGGATTTACGTCCTGTATTTCAAGGGGACCAAGGCATTTGTGGCCACCCATGCGGTGGTCGCAACAATGATTTAATTTTTTTTTTAAATCCAGCCCTCCGACATCTTGAATGTGTACCGGTACGAGACGCCGGGTATGTTTTTTGTCAAGATGTCGGAGGAGGCGGAAAAAAAGTACGTGTTTGTAGGCGAAAGCCTGGCTTACGACGGCTTCTTTGCCACAATGGACAGTGGCAAGAATCGACGCCTACGGGTCGTACTTCACTGGATGCCCCCTGAAGCCAATGAAGAGGCGGCCAGGAGTGGGGCGAGCACATTCACTAAAGAAAAAATTACGGGAACCAGCGACAGGTGGCTCCTGAAGTACACCCAAGAGGAAGAGAAGATCCCCACTATGTGCGGGTGTTGTTGAAGACGCCAGAAGGTGCAACACAAACCAACGTGGTCATGGTCACGATGCCGGGCAGAAAGCAGGCCTGTCAGCACTGTGGCTGTGACAGTCACTGGACAACGACATGCCCCCCTCCCCCCAAAAAAAGAAATCAACAAGACCACAACAAACAGAGCGCCAGGGTGTTCCTGCCACACCTTGGACAAAACCACAACAACAACGGCCGCCAAAACAGAAACAATCAAAGCAAAAGCAACAACAGGCACCGCAACAACAAAGTGAACAGGAACAAACAGAAACAAGACCATCAACAACAGATACAACACAAAACACCAACAACGAAAACACACAAAAAGATGACACCTTCACGGAGGTCGTCAAGAAGAGGAGGAGGCAAAACAACAAGCCCTCCCCCTCCTCAAATTCGTCCTCGGCACCTTCATCACCAAAAACAAAAGCACAAAAAAAAATCACACCATCCCCACCACCACAGCACCAGAACACTCAACAACGCACCACATACAAAGACGACAGCAGCGATGGGTCCAGGCCACCAACACCGGTGGTCAGGGCCCGAGCGAGCGAGCAGCCTGTCACTAGTGTCACCGTCCCCAAGGCCGCTTGCCGTAGATCTTTTAAAATGAACACCGACACATCGCCGCCACAGTCGTCGACCACACCGGGAGAGGCTTGGGCGACAGCTGCAAAAACTGGATTTAAAAAATACACTGTGTTAATTTTTCCTTCTCTCTTTACTTTAAATTTTTGATCTTTAAAATTAATTAATGTTTTTTGTTTTTTTCCTTTCCCCTTGTGTTTAGTAGTAATGTATAGAATTATATATATATATATATATATATATATATATATATATATATATATATATATATATATATATATATATATATATATATATATATATGTATTGATTTCTTTTTTAGTTTCCCATCCTGGTAGTTTTCACACCCCCTCCCTTTTCTTCCCCCTCCACCATGGAAACAATTAAGATACGTAGCGTTAATATTATAGGTTTAAAAAACAAATTACATCACATACTGCAATTAATACAAAAACACAAACTAGATTTCATATGCATACAAGAAACAAACATACGTACAAAATACGCAGCAAACAAACTCACACACACACACACACACACACACACACTAGGATTCAAACATGGAGTACACAGCACAGGAAACCGCGGAGGCGGAACAACAATATTACAAACATCCAACACATGGCATATACACAAAACACACGACGCACTCAATGGCAGGCTAACAGCAGTGGAAGTCTCCAGACACGACCAACACTACACAACCATTAACACATATGCAAACAGTGACAGACGACAACAACCAGCCTTCTACCAACATCTATCAGACTACATAACAAACAATTTTTCAAAGCACAACATACTAGTGGTGGGAGATTTTAACTGCATACTACATGAAATAGACCTGACACATGCAGCAGAAACAACTATCACCAACAGACTAAGGCAAACTCAGCAACAAACACATCATAACACAACACAATCTAAAGGACGCATACAGACAACAAAACCCTCAAGGGACTGAGACAACTCACACACTCAACTAGCGGCAGTAAGCCTAGAATCAACAGAGCATACATCCCACATCATGTCAACAATTTCCAAATACAGCATGCTAAAGAAACCCTACAGTATACAGATCACAAAGCAATAGTACTGACACTCAACGGAAAACAAGAAACAAAAGACAGAAATAAACAAAACATATGGAAATTCATCAATATGTTGTTGGAGGACCAGTACTACACAGACACGATCCAAACAATAATACAAGAATTTACAAACGACACACAACAAGGACAGGGGAAAATGATGTGGGAAATCCTAAAAAACAAAATTAAAGAAACATCAAAACACATAGGAAAACAAATAAAACAAGAACAGAACAGACAAAATAAAATACTGACAGAAGCACTGCGAAGTGCAAGACAAGACGGTAGTGACACAGACATTATCGACAACCTAGAAGAACACCTACAAAAACACAATCAATACAAATATAGAGGTGCACTAATTAGGAGCAGATGGCGAGAGATAGCGGAGGAAACTCCGTCTAGGCATTTTCTCGCCGTCGAACAAAACATACCAAAAAAACCCCAGACACATTACATTTACAGAAATAGTAGACACACAGGGACATACATGCACAGAGCCTAAAGAAATAGCCAACGCTTTTAAAGACTTCTACAAAACACTTTACACCGACGAAGGTACACAGCAACACGCACAGCAAGAAATACTACAACACTGCAAACGCCTTGACAACAAAGACAGGGACACGAAAGATACACCCATAACAATACAAGAACTACACACCAGAACAAAACAACTCACAAACAACAAGTCGCCAGGCCCAGACGGACTGACGGCCAAATTCTACAAATTCTTCTTCCCCACCCTAGGACCCCTGTTCACTCAAATTATCGGGGAGACCCTGGAGAATGGGGAATTACCAAACACAATGTACACAGCACACATAACAGTCATACCAAAAGATGATAACGATAGAACAAACATGAAGAAATACAGACCCATACCCTTACTAAACAATGACTACAAAATACTGACCAAAACACTTGTCAACAAAATAAAACCGATACTCAAAAACCTCATACACACAGACCAACAATGCAGCATACAAGGTAGAGACATTCGTAACCATACACATTTTATAAGAGACATCATTCAATACACACACGACACAGACACACCCGCAGCCATACTCACACTAGATCAAGAAAAAGCATTCGACAGAGTATCTCCGGTATCACACGGATATCTGCACAAAACCCTAGAACACAACAACCTAGGCCGTCACCTCACTCAGTGGGTCAAAATCTTATACAAACAACCAAACAGTCAGATCACGGTCAACCACACTCTTTCAAACTCTTTTACACTAAGCAGATCGCTGTCCCCGATTCTGTACATACTCATACTAGAGCCACTGTTAGAAAAAAATACGCAAAAATGACAACATCAAAGGAATGAGGGCACCAAACACGCACAAACAAAAACCCATCGCCTATGCAGACGACAACAACATTCTTCATGGAACACCTACAAGACATACAGCACATATTACAAGAATTCACATTTCAACATGCCAGTGGTGCAAAAAATAACATCGACAAATCACACATAATGGGTATTGGTCTAGGAAATCTCAGTACGAGACCTTCACCATGCCCTCACTCACACAGACACCACCAAAATATACGGCATTCCATACAACAGTAACCCAACACAACAACCCCACGACACATGGCAACAGATACAAGACAAAATAACAAATCTTCTAGACAGTTACAAATACAAAACAGCCACCATATTTGGCAAAGCCGTCATAGTCAACACATTCGTCATACCACACATATTGTACTTGAGTAGCACACACATAACCCCAGCACACATCATCAAACACATCAACTAACGCATCAGAGAATTCAACTTCCAATCAAACCCTAGACGCATCAGACACTCCACGCTCATGCAGCCCAAAGTATATAAATAAAAGATATCAGTGGCCAATCACATTACACATATATGGTCAGCATGAATGGAGGACATGACAGAAAGAAAGATGGCGGCGCCGTAGAGACTTCTCAATGCTGACCACCATATTGTGTGGGCCTATTACATTACATGACAAAAGGAGTCTTATTATTCCACAACAGTATAAATAAGGAAAGAGGATACATTTCTTGAGAGACTAGAAACACCATTCATTGCTTTTTTGTATGTACAGGGGATAGCGCGAACGTAGGCTCCTTTTTACGTAAAAATTACGCACTCGAGTCACTCACATTTGAGGTGATTCCAGGGGTCAGCCCATCCGAAGTTCAATGTACATGCCTCGCCCCGGTGTTGGTTTTTAAAATTTATAATGTCTTTATTTATTGTAATCATGCATTCCTATACTTATTTAGTTACATCTATTTTTACAGTTATTTCATTTTCATAGTATAGTTTTACTGATTTAACAATAACATCCATCGACACATTCCTTCTCATTTATCTCTCCACTTCTCATCCCACTAGTTATTTATTTCAGCATGATTCACCTCCTCCATTCACTCGTGGAATGTCTTACCGTCAATGCCATTGCACACCTTCGTTCATAAGCCTTCCCTTTCCATTTCACACACTCGACTGTGTTACCTTTTTGATACATGAATTGCCATTCTACAATGAGTGTCATCAAAGATACGAGATAGTATCATTGGTATCGTGTACGTAAAATGAAAATAATCCAAGAGGACTTAACCATCGTCAGACACAAAATACCTGGTTATTTCCCTTTGACTTAATTTTGTATCAATTTCGCGTCCATTCATTTAACACTAGAAGAGATGAAAATCTTCAGGTATAATTTTCATAAAGTAGATGTAATTCCATTCTTGGATCATGTTATCACTTATTTCATCTATTAACTGTAATTTTGATTTGGAAGACCATAATTTTAAGGTAAATAATTATCTGAATTTATACTTTTCTTTGCCCTAATTGGTGAAATGTCTCAATCTAGATCTACTTTTATATTGCCATTATTTTGTTTATGAAAGTGAAAACTGTAATAAGATAGAGCTAGATCATTATGAACAATAACGGGATTGCATCCAATTCTCCCCCTGGCCAATACTAGTATGAAGGCGGTAGGCTTATCAATTTTAGCTATTTGGGCTGTCTTGGGGTTGGCTTGTTGCCTTTTGGTCTTCTTTTGTTGTTTTGGATAGCCATCTATTTAGTTTCACGAAAATGCGTTTACGCTCCCCCGACATAGATTCTAGATCTAGATTAATCTTACCAAGATAGTTGGTCTGTCTAACACAAAGTTACGAGAAGAGGAAAAATGAAAGAGCTGTGGAGGGTGGTTACTATTCATTGTCATTAGAAGTTTGTACAGGGGATAGCGCGAACGCAGTCCCCTTACGGAAAAATTACGCACTCGAGTCACCCACATTTGAGGTGATCGCAGGGGTCAGCCAAGGCCGTCTCTATTAGAGACGGCCTTGGGTCAGCCCATCCGAAGTGCAATGGACAGGCCTCGACCTGGGGGGATCCCCGTTTTTTGGGTTTTTTTTTGGTTTCAATGGAAAATTTCTTTCTTTCTGAAAGTTTCAACAATGAATCCCTCTCTTTCTTGTCTTCTCATTTCAGCCATCCAGTCTCTCTCCAACTCTCACTCCAGGGTAGTAATATAAAAATTGATGTACATTTGTAATATTATGGCATGTAAACTTTTCTTTTTCATTCTCACATTTATCCGTTATATTTTAATACATAGGCAATATAATATTCATTGCAACCATATATGTGAAGAGAAGTTAAATGAACAGTTTTGGAAAGATATTTCTCGTATTTTCCTATTTATATAAGCATCAGTTTTAAAACGAAAACACGATACATTTATCCTTTCTCCCCCTCCCCCTCCCCTCCCCCCCCCTCCCCCCTCCCCTCCTCCCCCCCCCCCCCTCCCCCTCCCCCTCCGCCAACTTCCTGTCTCTCTGTCTCACATTCACACACCCACACACACACACGCATGCACATACTTGCGCACACTCACACATACTGATGCTTATCTTGACGTGGAGGTCTAGGTGGAAGGGGGGTAGGGGCAAAGGGGTGGGAGTCCTGAAAGCGACCGTCAGTCGATTCAAAATTCGTTCACTTATCAAGTACGCAGGCCGTCTTTGGCAGGTGGCCTTGTCGTGCTTTCCATACACACAAACGCGATCACTTCCTGCCATGTCTGTCTGTCTGTCTGTCTGTCTGTCTGTCTCTCTCTCTCTCTCTCTCTCTCTCTCTCTCTCTCTCTCTCTCTCTCTCTCTCTCTCTCTCTTCTCTCTCTCTCTCTCTCGTCTCCTTTCGTCCATTTGATGATTCTTATTTTATTTATTTTTCCTTGACATCTTCACACGAAGAGAAGAAAGGTGGTGTGGGGGTGGAGAGAAGAGGGGATTGGGGGGGGGGGGGTAGGGCGAGTGATTTTATGAAATGATAGAAAATAGTTAGCTTCTCTCTCTCTCTGGGGGGGGGGGGGGCATTGACAAAGCGTTTAAGGTTCTCTCACTTTGCGTACATTGAGGACAATTCACATTCAAAGTTTCGTGTTTCCACAGGCTAAAGATATGATCATTTTCTTTGTGGTCATGGCAAATAAACAAATTGTACAAAATGAAATCATTCATAGCGAAATACAAAGAAATTTTACGATGTGTACATGATGTTCTACTCTGTCTGTATGTCTTCGTCTCTCTCTCTCTCTCTCTCTCTCTCTCTCTCTCTCTCTCTCTCTCTCTCTCTCTCTCTCTCTCTCTCTCTCTTTCTCTCCCCCTCTGTCGGTTGTCTGTGTCTCTGTCCGTCAGCTCGTCTCACTTTCCTCTCTGTTCGTGCTTGGTTGGTGTCTCCGTCGTTTTGTTCTTCTCTCTTCTCTCCGTCTGTTCTTTCGTCTATCTGGCTTCCCCTCTCTCTCTCTCTCTCTCCTCTCTCTCTCTCTCTCTCGCTCTCGCTCTCTCGCTCTCTCTCTCTCTCTCTCTCGCTCTCTCTCGCTCTTCTCTCTCCCTCTTCTCTCTCTCTCTCTCCCTCTCTCTCTCCCTCCCTCCCTCCCTCCCTCTCTCTCTCCCTCCCTCTCTCCCTCTCTCCCTCTCTCCCTCCCTCCCTCTCTCCTCTCTCCCTCTCTCTCTCTCTCTCTCTCTCTCTCTCTCTCTCTCTCTCTCTCTCTCTCTCTCTCTCTCTGTCTGTTTTGTGTTTGTTATACATTGTCATAAATGAGTAATAAAGCAGTAAACAATAATTATGAAACAAAAACAGTGGTAAAAACCTCTCTCTGAGGTTACCTACAGGACAATTTCCATTCATCTAAATTTAAATACATGTACATAAGGGAGAGTTTGATATATTTGTAGAAATGAAAATAAAATAAGACACAATGAGCCTGATGGCTTATGTTTGTGTGTTGGAGGCGTGCAGTTGTTGTAAGAAGTCAGGGAAAATGTCCAATGTTTTGCGCATGAACATTTCAAGAAGAGTCCTGGGGCTGTGAGTATGTTTTTCATAGGTGGTGTTGTTGCGTGTGTTCCACATGAGTAGTTTGTATTGTCCTATGAGTTGGAGAGCCCTGTAGTGATCGTCTTTTGCCTTGTTTGGCAGTTTGTGTAGTGCTATTGCCTTATCTATTTCAACGGAGCAGTGTGTTCGTTTTTCCACCACGTCCCTAAGCATACACTTTGTTGCCTGTATTGTTGGGCATGTAAAGAAAATGTGTGTTTCTGTTTCTTGTGTGTTCTTGTTGCAAGTGTGACATTGTTTAATTCTACCTTTTTGTTTTGCCACGCCTTCTGAAGTTGGTGTTATGTTGTACATGAGTCTGTAAGAAATTCTCTCGTGCGCGGCCCCACTTCAGGCCTATGAATATTTTGGAATGTTTCTGTGTGATCCATGATGCTATAGCGACGGCCCCATTGGATGTCACTATAATTGGTGCCTTGTAGTCGAATTAGGTGATGGTAGATTTGTTTTGAGTTAAGCTGCAAGATTTTTGCATCGACGAGTTGCAATGCATCTTTGCAGGACCTATAGAAACTTGAAAATGTGCCAGTAAAATGTGGGTTGGAGTTTTGAAAGGTTAAACATTTCTGTAAGCTTAGTCCAAAATAATATGTACCCATAGGGTGTTGTCTGGGGTCACTCACTAAGGACTGTATGTATTTTATTCTCTGTGTTTTGATTTTGGTTTTTATGTCATGGATGTTAATTCCTCCTTTCAGTTTGGGTTGTATCAATGTAATACGTTTAATTTTTTTGAATGTGGATTTGAGGACAAACTCTCGAACGTGTCTGGTGAGGGTCTTTACTGTGTGTAAAGGTGGTTCCCTCACACTGGTCTGGTAAAGTATGCGTGGGACAAGGTTCGCGTTCACTATGACCGCACGTCCAAACATGGTGGCTGTTTTGTATTTGTACTGTTCTAGCAGTGTAACAGTCTTTTTGATCAGATCCACCCATGTCTGACTATGGGGTTGTGTTGGATCATTGTTATAATGAATGCCGTAAATTTTGATGGTTTGAGTGTGCTTTATTTGTGGGTGTATATCTTGTTTGTTTTTCCACCTGCCAATTCCCATAATGAAAGATTTTTGGATGTTAATCTTGGCACCGCTCGCCTTTCCCATCAACTCAAATTCCTTCAGGATGTTATCAATTGATTTTTTGTCGTGAATGAAAAATTCTGTATCGTCTGCAAAAGCGATTAGTTTTTCTTTGGGTTATTTGGAATGTTAAAGTTCTTAATGAGCGGGTTTTCCCTTATTTTCTCCAACAACGACTGCAAAGCGAGAGTGTATAACAGAGGTGAAAGGGGGCACCCCTGCCTAACAGACCGCGTTAAACTAAATGTGTCAGAAAGCGTGTGATTTATCAGAACTTGGCTTTGCGGTTTTTTGTATAAGATTTTAACCCATGTTGTAAAGTGTGAACCTAAGTTGTTCTTTTGTAGTGTTTTGTTTAGAAAAGAGTGCGACACCCTGTCAAAGGCCTTTTCTTGGTCCAGCGACAGGATGGCACCCTCTGTGTTTGTG
>JAXRKP010001102.1:5000-70000 GCA_037039925.1 Doris montereyensis | reverse complement strand
TAGACTTTCACTGTTTGGCATGGTGTGTGTTGATCAGCGTAATTTGTCAAAATAGAGGCATTCCCAAAACCCGTCTGTGAGTGCACTGCAGTTCTATGGAACCCGCCACTAACGCTTTGTCTCAATGGAAGGACGGGAGGGAAGCAAATGTACGGGACCCGTCGTTAGCGTAGATGTGCTTAGAGTGACCAGTAGTATGCACATATACCGGCCCCGCCTGAAATGGAACTTAAGTTTCTTCGCAAATTCAATTTAATCCTAAGTTTTTTAAAGAAAATTTCATAGTAATAATGTAGACAAACGTTGATTAAAAGAGTTACTTCCCTTGAATTATAATTCAACATTCTCTCCTGAGAGGTCTTAGCTACACAAATTATGTATTTACACTGTTTGAGGCAGTTCAAGTAACTCAATTTTACAAGTATGTGAATTGCTAACTTGAGAGAAATATATTAAGTCAATTCACAGCTTTAATTTCACCTTAATACTTAAGAATAAAATGTTGTATTGCTGATTGACGGAGTTCACTCCCTTGAAAATAATAAAAATAATTTGTTTGGATGCATCTGTGTTTTCTTTTTTGCTGATCAAGACGGCAGAAATACTAAAACATAAAAATAAAAATAATATAAAGCCTAAGTTGCATTAATAACAGACAACAATATTAATATAATATCAAATAACTACTTATAATCTCATATATTCATATATACGTTACCGTCTAGCTAGCGACAATACCATATGCATCGATACAGATTGAAAACTTAAAATAGCATACTTACCTGGCACGGGAGGTACCCTGATCAAAACGGGGTCCCCCAGGTCGAGGCCTGTCCATTGCACTTCGGATGGGCTGACCCCTGCGATCACCTCAAATGTGGGTGACTCGAGTGCGTAATTTTTCCGTAAGGGGGACTGCGTTCGCGCTATCCCCTGTACAAACCTCTAATGACAATGAATAGTAACCACCTTCCACAGCTCTTTCATTTTCCTTCTCTCGTGACGTTGTGTCTTTGTAATATTAATCTTGTGACCAAATGGAAAAGCTACAATTTTCCTTTTCTCGTAACACGTGAAGACAACGCCGAGGATAACAACAAACCAACGGTCTTGGTAATATTAATCTCTAGATCTAGATCTATGTCGGGAGAGCGTAAACGCATTTTCGTGAAACTAAATAGATAGCAGTCCAATTCAACGAAGGAAGACCTAAATAAAACTAGATCTAGCCAAATTCAGGACAACCCAACTAACTAAAATTGATAGGCCTACCATCTTAATACTATTATTGGCTAGAGGAGAATTGGATGCAATCCTGTTATTGTACATAATGATCTAGATCTATATTATTACAGTTTTCACTTCCATTATAAACAAAAAAATGACAATATAAAAGTAGATCTAGATCGAGACATTTCACCAATTAGGGCAAAGAAAAGTATAAATTCAGATAATTATTTACCTTAAAATTATGGTCTTCCAAATCAAACTTACAGTTAATAGATGAAATAAATGATAACATGATCCAAGAATGGAATTATATTACTTTATGAAAACTATACCTGAAGATTTTGATCTCTTCTAATGTTAAATGATAGGACGCGAAATTGATACAAAATGAACAGTCAAAGGAAATAACCAGGTATTTTTGTGTCTGACGATGGTTAAGTCCTCTTGGATTATTTTCATTTTACGTACACGATACCAACGATACTATCTCGTATCTTTGATGATACTCATTGTAGAATGGCAATTCATGTATCAAAAAGGTAACACAGTCGAGTGTGAAATGGAAAGGGAAGGCTTATGAACGAAGGTGTGCAATGGCATTGACGGTAAGACATTCCACGAGTGAATCATGCTGAAATAAATAGATAATGGGATGAGAAGTGGAGAGATAAATGAGAAGGAATGTGGGGATGGATCAGCAAAACTATACTATGAAAATAAAATAACTGTAAAAATAGATGTAACTAAATAAGTATAGGAATACATGATTACAATTTTTTTTTTAAACAACCACCCCCCAAAGAAAAAACAACAACAACAAAACAAAACAAAACGGGGTCTCTCCAATGCGGGGCATGTCCACTGCACTTCGGATGGGCTGACCACTGGAGTCACCTCAAATGTGGGTGACTTGAGTGCGTAATTTTTTCAGTAAAGGGGACTGCGTTCGCGCTTATCCCTTGTACATCCAAAAACCATGAATGGTGTTTCTAGTCTCTCAAGAAATCTATCTTCTTTTCAATACTGTTGTGGAAGAGTAAGAGTCCTTTTGTCATGTAATGTAATATGCCCACAGAATATGGTGGTCAGCATTGAGAAGCCTGTAGGGCGCCGTTTTTCTTTCTGTCGAAAGCAGTTAAGTAGTAGGCCTACGTGTAGATGTCCTATTTGCGAAGTGCTTCCTAGTTTGCTCATAAGCCGCTTGCCTAGGCACATATCTTTGATTTTAAATAAAACAGAAAAGAGAGCTTTCTTTCTGTCTTTCTTTATCAGTTCCCTCCCATTCTACCTTCCGGTGTATGGGTTTTAGATGCCCGAAATAGGCAGCCCTGTCCTGACAGTTTCTATTTCCTTCCGTGAAAGTTAAATTTCTTTTCGTTAATGCCTCTTTTATATCTTCTTCCCACTTTCTCCGAGGTCTGCCTTTTGGTCTTTTACCTTGAGTTTTAGCACTATATACTGATTTAGCTATTCTGTTGTCATTCATTCTGTTAACATGCCCAAACCATCTCAGTTGATTCATTTCTATCTTAGTTTTTATGCTATCTGCTTTGGTTTGATCTCTTATTGTTGTGTTTCTGATTTTTGTCTTTTTTAGTTCCCCTACTACTCTTCTTAGATATTTCATTTCGGCTGCCTGCACTCTACTGTATTCCCTGCTGTCTAAGGTCCAGATTTCACTGTCAATAAACTGTGTTGTATACTGCCATTTTGGTTTTTGTTGACAATTCTTGTTTACTTAAAAATGCCTTTCCTAGATGGTTATATATTGCACTTGCCTTTTTAATTCTCTGGCTGATTGCCTCTCTTAGTTTTCCCTCTGAGTTAATCATTACTCCTAAGTAATTGTAGCTTTGAACTTGTTCTAAATTCTCCCTGCCTAATTTAAGATTTTGTGTTTTAGCTTCCCTAGTTACTAGCATTGTTTTGGTTTTCTTTGTTTTTACTCTCATTCCTCTTTTATTTAATTCATTATTCATTATGTTGATATTTGACTGGAGGTCCCGTTCTGATTTTCCAAACAGAACTAACTCATCAGCAAATGAAAGCATTGATACATTTACTGGTTTGAGCTTCCATATATCTACATTCATTTTCTTCATGTTTGAGGATGCCTTTGCGACTGAATCCATAAATTTCATAAACAAAAGAGGACTTAGGGTACAACCCTGTTTTACTCCTATATCTACATCAAATTCTGCAGATATGTTTCCAACTACTTTCGCTGCACATGTTGGTTTTATGTAAAAACTTTTAATGGCTTCTATTAAATTTTGCTCTACGTTGTGTTCTTTTAAGGAATGCCATAGTTCGTCCCTCCTCACAGTCACAGTGTCAAATGCCTTTTCTAAGTCAATAAAACACAAGTGCAAGTCAATGTTTCTCTCAAGGAATTTTTCAATTATTTGCCTAATTATTGTAAATATGTGATCTTGTACACTTCTTCCTGGTCTAATTCCACTTTGGTGTTCTTCAATCTGATCCTCTACTCTTTTCCTTAGTCTCATTTCCAGAATCCTGGCATACACTTTTCCTCGTACGCTAAGTAATGATATCCCTCTATAGTTTGAGCATTCCATGGTTGATCCTTTCTTGTGTATTGGTACTACCGTTCCCTTTTTCCAGTCGTCTGGCACCTGTTTGGACTTCCATGCTTGTTGACATATTGCATGTAGTAGTTTGTCTGTCTCTCTCCTTTGGTTTTTAATCATTTCTGGAAGATGATTATTATAATAGAAATATGTAACAAAAATAATAATAATAATTTTAAACAAAAAAACAACAACAACAAACAAACGAGGACTCCGCCCTCGGCCCAGGGTGAGCCTGTTCATTGCACTTCGGATGGGCTGGCCCCTGCGACCACCTCAATGTGGATGAATCCAGTGCGTAATGTTTCCTTAAAGGGGATTATGTTCGCGCTATCCCTTGTACAACCCGAAAAAAACGATGAATGGTTTTTCTAGTTTCTCAAATCTATCCTCTTCGTTTAGTGTTTACTGTTTACTATTCTCAAACAACTGGCCACCAAGGCTGCCATGAAATCTATACCTGCAACTGGAGGTGTTAAGAATACTCCAAGTAGTGTTGGGCAATATCAGAAATTTCGATACGATACGATATTTTCCACGAGAAAATATCGACATTTTTCGATATCGGCAAAATGATATATAGATCTATCGAAAATCGATAATATATTTCGATATTGTGTCCAAAACAAACGGGTTTCGGGGGAAGTTTTTTTGTTTATTGCGGCTTTTGGACGGTTTTTTTTCTTCACTTTTTGTCTTGCTTGTTTGAGAAAGATAGACAGAGGTAGGGAGAAAGACGAGAGAGCAGCTTAGGTGCAGGAAAGACAGGCAGAGAGAGATATAGAGAGATACACACTCACACACACACCCACACACACACACGGAGGGACACAGAGACACAGAGAGAGAGAGAGAGAGAGAGAGAGAGAGAGAGAGAGAGAGAGAGAGAGAGAGGAGACAGACAGACAGACAAATAGAAAGACAGACAGAGAGAAAGAGAGAGAGAGACAGACAGACAGACAGACAGACAGACAGACAGAGACAAAGCAAAACAGGAACAATGGGAAGAGTTTGGACAAAGACTTCAAGAAAGCTACCAAGGAATCAAAAGCTGTTCTGAGGGGGGAGGGAGCAATGAAGAGCATGAGAAAGACCAAAGCTTGTCCAATACGACAAATTAAGAATGCCAAAGGAGAAATAATGAAAGGAGACAGCCAAATCATGGAAACTTGGAGAAGTATTTTCAACAATTACATAATCCCTCCAGAACATATGAAACAAGGAGTACAGATCAATTAGTAAGAGTAACACATAATCCATAACGAACAGCTGAAGATGTAGATATATCAGTGGAAACAATCCAAACAGCTATAAGAAAAGTGAAATTAGGAAAAGCCTCAGGAGCATATCAAGTTTATCCAGAAGTGATTAAAAACCAAGAGAGAGAGGCAGACAAACTACTACATGCAATATGCCAACAAGCATGGAAGTCCAAACAGGTGCCAGACGACTGGAAAATACACAAGAAAGGAGGAATTATGGAATGCTCAAACTATAGATGGGTATCACTACTTAGCGTACGAGGAAAAGTGTATGCCAGGATTCTGGAAATGAGACTAAGGAAAAGAGTAGAGGATCAGATTGAAGAACATCAGAGTGGATTTAGACCAGGAAGTAGTGTACAAGACCACATATTTACAATAATTAGGCAAATAATTGAAAAGTTCCTTAAGAGAAACATTGGCTTGCACCTATGTTTTATAGACTAAGAAAAGACATATTTGCCACTGTGAAGAGTGACGGACAATGGTATTCCTTAAAAGAACACAATGTAGAGCAAACTTTAATAGAAGCCATTAAAAGTTTTTACAAAAAACCAACATGTGCAGCGAAAGTAGCTGGAAACATATCTGCAGAATTTGATGTAGATATAGGAGTAAAACAGGGTTGTAACCTAAGTCCTCTTTTGTTTATGAAATTTATGGATTCAATCGCAAAGGCATCCTCAAAAATAAAGAAAATGAATGTAGGTATGTGGAAGCTCAAACCAGTAAATATATCAAGGCTTTCATTTGCCGATGATTTAGTTCTGTTTGGAAAATCATAAAGTGATCTTCAGTCGAATATCAACATTATGAGAAATGAAGTAAATAAAAGAGAATGATAGTTAATGTAAATAATGTAATGAAAACCAAAACAATGCTAGTAACTAGGGAAGCTAAAACACAAAATCTTAAATTGGTCAGGAAGAATTTGAAACAAGTTCACAGCCACAATTACCTAGAACTAGGAGTAATGATTAACTCAGAGGAAAACTAAGAGAAGAAATCAGCCAGAGAATCCAAAAGACAAGTGCAATATATAACCATCTAGGAAAAGCATTTGTAAGTAAACAAGAATTGTCAACAAATACCAAAATGGCAGTATACAACACAGTTTATTGTCCTACTCTCCTCTATGACAGCGAAACCTGGACCTTAGACAGTAGAGCATACAGTAGAGTACAGGCAGCTGAAATGAAAGATCTAAGAAGAGTAGTAGACAAAACTGAAAGAGACAAAATCAGAAACACAACAAGAGATCAAACCAAAGCAGATGGCATAAAAACTAAGATAGAAATAAATCAATTGAGATGGTTTGGGCATGTTAACAGAATGAATGACAATAGAATAGCTAAATCAGTATACAGTGCTAAAGCCCAAGGTAAAAGACCAAAATTCAGACCTCGGAGAAAGTGGGAAGAAGATATAAAAGAGGCATTGAAGCATAGAAACATTTTTGGAAGGAAACAGAAAAATGCCAGGACAGGGCATCCTGGAGAAAGATCATCTCGAGCATCTGAACCCATATACCGAAAGGTAGAATGGGAGCTGATAAAGAAAGAGAAAGAAAAAAAGAAAGCATTAAACAATTTCTAGTCTGGTAATCTAATCATAGACTGTCAACACCTTTTAATATGATTAAAATTAAAGAGCTGACTGATACGTAGGATATTATACATCTGATCAAAACGAGGACACTAATCTCCAGAATAAAATTGCAAGAAAATGTGAAACTTGAAGAGGAAAATCACTGATGCTTGGCAGTAAGCACGAACTAAAATCTATTTCAAGGTAAGAAATTGTACCTGAAAAGGAGTTCACAATTGAATCATATCAATTTCAACCACCCCATCCTCTCCCCTCTCCCTACCCCCTTCCCCACGGGAGGATCCGGAGGTCCACAGTCACAGGCAAGGTGCCGACTGTTCAACCACAAGGTTTGTGCCCGACAGGTTGAAAACTTTTCTCGAGTTTTTTCCCCGAGTAAAATTCACCTCCACCCCCCCTCACCCCTCTCTTTTTCTCTCTGATCTGGGTAGGTATTACCAAAGGGGGCGACGGTAAAAAGGAGGTCCCATGTGCAGGTCATAACATGTGCACGTTAAAGATCCCATGGGCTGTTTACAGGGCAGTCCCGGGAAAAAAAAACCAAGAAAAAATAACAGACAACCCCCCCCTCCTCCTCCAAACCAAAATAACCCCCCCCAACCCCCCCCCACGAAAACCCCCCAAAGAAACCACCAAAATAAAACAACAACAACAACAAAACAAAACAAAGCAACAAAACACACAACCCAACAACAACCAATCTTACAAAAAACCCCGAGATTACCTTAGTTGAGGATGTGGGTAAATCAAATCTAATTACATAAACAAACACCCCCTCTTTACAACACTGTCCCCACAATTCAGCAAAATAAAAATAAAAAAGAATCTCTCACCAGCTCACCACCCCCCCCCCCCCCCAAAAAAAAAAAAAAGAAAGAAAAACAACAATCCACAAAAAAACAAACAAAAGGCAGGAAGATATCAAACAAATCATACCAGCAAACTAACAAAATCACCACACACAAAACCCCCACTCATTCTAAAACATCAAAAACCAAAACAACAACAACAAACAAGCTCCCCCCACCCCCTCAATCTCTCTCTGTCTCTGTCTTTGTCTGTCTCTCTCTCTGTCTTCCCATGTTTCTGTTTCTCTCTGTCTCTGTCTATCTATCTGTCTTTCTCTCCCCCCTCTCTCTCTCTCTCTCCCCCCCCCTCTCTCTCTCTCTCTCTTTCTCTCTCTTTCTCTCTCTTTCTCTCTCTCTCTCTTTCTCTCTCTTTCTCCCCTCTCTCTCTCTCTCTCTCTCTCTCTTTCTCTCTCTTTCTCTCTCTCTCTCTTTCTCTCTCTTTCTCTTTCTCTCTCTCTCTCTCTCTCTCTCTCTCTCTCTCTCTCTCTCTCTCTCTCTCTCTCTCTCTCTCTCTCTCTCTCTCTCTCTCTCTCTCTCCCTTTCGTTACGCTTAGTGTCTCTTACTTTTCTCTGTATGAATTGCTTAAGGATGAGTTAGGTATATGACTGAAACACTTCTAGGTTTGTATCTACATGGATTTCTTTCAGTCCGGCCAAAGGTAGCCTGATCGTAGATTTTTTTTTTCGTTTACGTCATTATCTTTTATCATCTTTGATTAATTTTTTATCGCTTCTGCAATCTGTTGCAATATGATTATGTCGTTTAGAAACTAAAATCTATTTCAAGGTAAGAAATTGTAACTGAAAAGGAGTTCACAATTGAATCCTATCAATTTCAACCACCCATCCTCTCCCCCCTAAGATTATATAAGAAACATAAAAATGTCACTGTCAGTTGATGCAACACGATGAAACTGTGTTAAAGATAGCATGTCGTCATTCACTCGGTTCTAAATAGGCCAAAAGTCGGTTCTAATTATTATTTCCTTGTAAACTGTGGGGCGAACTTTTTAAGTTACTCTAGCATAATAAAAACTAGCATTTTATCCAGCCGGTTCCATAGTTTTGTTCTTGTCAACATTGGTTCGTGAAGTAACGTCAATATGGCAGGCACCAATCTCGTGGAATTGTTCGTAAGCATCGGCCTCAGTGAACAAAAGGCCAAGGAAACTTTGAAGAATGAACAAGTCACTGAGAGCCTAAAGCAGGCAATTAATACGGTAACGATTTGTCATTCTCTGCACCATTGATTATTTTGAAGTTTCGGTGGAATTTAGACTAATGCAAGACCGACAACTGACAGGACATTTCGTGTGATGGGGCCTACACGAGGAAACAATCCATGTTGTGTGTTTCTGTCGTCTGCTGCGAGTGTAATGGGTTTCTTTGAGCGATGGGATTTCTGGCACTTTCATGAACATGACTAGAATATAGGCTTAGACTGCGATCTGAATCTAGATATCACGACTAAGTTGCTCTCATCAAATCCCAGCAGGGATTGAACAGATATTAGATACATTAGGTCTCTAGATCTATCTATATTATATGGCAAGTTTCACAAAAAATGGGACCCAAGTTATGAACTCTTCAATTAATCTTTCTCAAAGTCTAATTGCTGAATCTTCTTAACATTTGGTCCATGTATAGCTTTGACATCGCAGATATAAAAAACATAATATTGTGAAATTTGCTTTCAATTTGTGTTTTGTGAATATTTTTTAAAAGCGAACATCAGCAATTGAGACTGCTGGCATTTCCCTCTTTTTAATAAGTCCTTTTTCGCTTTAAGGTAGGTGAGTCAACGACCTTTCATTCTGTTTTTTTAAATTCCATATGAAAGAGAATTTTTTAAAAGAAAATTTGGTGAGGTGTAAATTTTTTTGTTATAATCTTTTGCAGTGAGGCAGGTTTCAGATTTTCGTTATTATGTAACAATTGTGGTCTACAAATGAACACACGGTAAGAGCTGAAAAAAAACAGTTGAAAAATATGTAGAAGCACCGTTTTATGATCTAGAAAGACAATGTATTCCTAGTACGGCCATTTATCCTGTAAAAAGACACGGAGACAGGAGACTTATCAGGTTAGATTCGGAGACCATTCAGGTTAGATTCGGTTGCGTTAGCAAAACTTGCTTGGTTTATCGTGAGTGAAACTTATGTAAAGAAGTACGGCAATCAATAGACTTTCATGATTTATTATGAGATCATTGGCCATACGGGAGGTTTAGAAGTCCATTACAACGATAGTGACTCTACGTCTCCACTATGCACAGTCTTCTTCGCATAACAATGCAATATTACTAAAACGCATTTAAACGAGAGAAAGAGAAAATAGTACTATAGTATAAGCACAGGTTCAAGATTTGTCAGTCACCACTCCCATCTGTCCCGTATGCCGCTAAGCAATTATCGATCGATAAAGACACAAGTTTGTGCTAGTCTAATCGGGCGCGCTCTATGTGACTGTAGATAGTCGGAGAGAGGGGAGTGATGATGCGGGGGGGGGGGCATGTACAGAGGAAAAAAAACCCATTGTCGTCAAAAGTGCTTTCTTTCGGTGAGGGTTTTGTTGCTGGTGCCTTTCTTTCTCCCTCCACCTCTCTTTTTCTCTCCCTCCCTCTCTCTCTATTGGCAAATATCGACTATACGTATCGCATCCTCACTCGTTATATAAGTCCTGAAATTAAGCGTACCGGTTTCAGCAGAATGACACACACGATAAAGCTGTAACACGTAAGGATAGTATAAAGACATACAATCACAGAATTTTACAAAAAACGGGACAAAAAGCATTGGTTTTCATCCATCCACACGATCCAGAACGTGCGAGTCATCTGATCAACGGTAAGGCACCGGTCATGGACTCCATGCCCGAGTTGTCGGGAAACACAAACACAGACTTCACATATTGAGAACTCGGGAAAAGCCAGAGAACTCTCCAAACCAGATGCCCAAGCTTTACGTCATTAAATAAACACCAGGGAAACCTCGTCGACGGGCCCGTGCAGTTCCACGTAACATTGGCATTGGTCCTAGAATTTTCAGTTATGCCCCTTGACTGAAAAACATGACTTTTAAAAGCTAATTCACTCGCCTCACATTCCTTTGCTTTCTCTTTAAGTCATATATCTGGAATCCTCAGGTTCTAAGCTTTAACATGGTATATAACACTTGTAAGAAATATAACATGTACATTTTGACAAAAGAGGAAATGGGGATGGACCATTTTGTGAAACCTGCCATATATAATATCTATCTCTAAGTTTTTCAGTTCAGCACAGCTAAATTCTCTAGCATTTAGCACTAGAATCTACATTAAATTTAATTAAAATTTTAACGATTCTAATGAAATGACACTCAGTCAAAGATCACAGGCATTCCCACACAATTAAGAGATTATAATCTTGATAGTCAAGAGAATCTTCTAGCTTGTACAAATATCATATAGTATATCTTAATTTAGATATTATTATATACTCAACAGTATACATACATTCTACTAGTAGTAGTATTACTCTGTCTGAACACAAGAAAGCGGCTCGCAATGGCTGCCACACGCTAGTAGGCTCGCTGGCATCGCCATGGTGCGAAGCTGCCCACGAAGATTTACGAGTTCACAGGAAAATGTGACTTCTGACCAGGCCATTGCCAATCTATTGAATTCAGTCGCATGGCGATCATCTGGTCTCACCCAAGCAAAGCCACACTAGGATGATTCAATTCTTTTCTTTTTGTATTATAATCAAGTCTACTTCATGCAGTACGGCTGTAAGCATCGTTATCACCAGTTGTCCGAGGCAAAGATAATGATGGACACAGCCTTTTTGTAATAGACTCAACAGAATACCTTTTGGACGTAAGCTTAGAGCCTGAACTTGTCCTTTTTCCTGTTTTCTAAATGGTTAACTCATAGACTACCCAAGGTCTGACACAAGATTATCGTGGGTACCAAAAAAAATGTGGTGGTTTAAAAATTCGTAATTTTTTTATTTGCTATTATTTTCTCTTCATTTTTTCAACACAGTGTTCATAAAAATCAGATATGTGTCTTTAGTTTTGGTGGGGATGAGTGAAAGGGTAAAATTGAGAAGATAAAAATCTTTCCATCAGTAAATAATTAAAAGCAATGAGCTGGTAAACTGATTGAAAACAGTGCGGTCTATGCTGTTTCTGACTTGTAGATCTACTTGTAGTACTAGTGGTAATAGTTGTTTTGAACGTTGGCAAAGAAAACGGGTTTAGTGAAGGCTTGCACTGCCAACAGTAAAAAAGAATCATAAAAAAATCAACCGTTCACGCTAGAGAGCTTGTTCCAGAATAAACGGCAGTAGAATGATACACCTAGAAGATGCTCCTTTACCGCAATCGCGTATACATGATCTTTCTATAGTTATGGCCTGGCAACGCTGTGATCACACATGTGCAACAATTGTACTATGGCGTAAGTGTAGCGTGATCGCATCTGAGTTAACCGATCAGAAAGCATTATTTTAAAAGAGAATTTAGAGGATGAGCGTAAGACTAAGAGGGAACATATTAACAAGGAGGAATACTTAGGCCTCTCTTGACCCCTACTTTCTTCCCGGCAAATGCTGGGCATCGCTGCTGAGAGATTTGTAGCAGGCAACTGGGAAATCCTGGGCATAGTGCTGTAACAAACCGGAATTTACCGGTCATATCCTTACCAGGGTTAAACTATTCTGTTAGCATTGAGTAGCATTAGCTTTCTGAAACTTGTTGGAAGAGAGCAAATTTTCAGTTGCTTATTAATAGATTCTATATATGGATGACTTTTGAATGTGTTGAAGTCTTTACTAAGGCTAGCAAATTTCATAGTACAGTAGTGATCACCTAAGTGCCCGGTGCTTGGGATGCAGAGAAAACAGGTATATAGATGAAACAGGCATTGAGGCGAAAATAGCTCAGGGACAACAATTTCAGGGGGGTTGGAAAACAGCAAGTGAGTGCATCGTTTGATGCAGAAATTGAATGTTTATCTCCCTTATTTGTGAATTTGATCAATCAGGCTTTGTTTACAAAACGATATTTGGATGCCCATTCTATTTAATTTGGTTTGTTGACCATTGCTCGACACAAAGAGCCGAAGGCACAATTGATATGGCCAATATCAGACAAGGGAGCAATAAAACTGTTCACACTAATCACACCTTGTCCCTCAATGGTGATAGGTGCCCGGTCTTTTAAAATGCCAGGGGATTCATGCCACTTATGGTATCAAGAAAGATTTGTGGGCAGAGTCTGGAAGACTAATGACAAACCAATGATCCAATTGAGACAAAGGCTATGCAGTACAGTGGGTGGAGTTAAGAAGAAAAGACTGGTCGCTGGTAGAGCTGGGCAAAGCTTGACTTTTCAAAGATTGATCGATCTTTAGGATCGACACTTAAAGTTTGAAAAGCTCGACTTGTGACCTCTGACAACCCCTTTCCCTAACTTGTCTTAAGAAGTGGACCCATTTTACCTTCCGAGTTTGGCATTAAAATTTGATTCATAAAATAGTTCCAGAGTTCACGCACACTCACGAATATAATAATCATAATATTTTAATGAGACTTATGGAACCTAATTTGGGTACTGTGACATAACATTTCCGCACTGTGTTGATGCGCGTACTTCCATCTAGAACTAGACCTTGTTTTTAACTAGATTCTAGTAATTTTTTATTACATTACAATGGATAGCTAAAGAAGGGTGGTTACAATGCATGGCACAATGTTGACGGGCATAGACTTACGCCCACTAACGATGAGATTACATGAATATATATGAGAAGAAAATACAGAATTTTTAGAATTTTTATCAATTACGGATGTACTTTATGATGATTTGGAGAAGTTGATAGTTGCCGTTGAGACCGGGCATTTAGCTGAAAATCTTGGCTTTGAGACAGGCGTTCAGAGGGGCAATTTATATTTAAAAAATGGTTTTCCTGAGATTGCGGGCATTTAGGCGAAACAGGCATTATGGTGGCAGCTCAATCACACACACTCAAAACAGACCAGCTCACAGAAAACCATAACTTTGGTATGTTTGTATGTGGATGAGGGCATCAGTTGACGAACATCTCAATTTAATGCTTACTTTCCTACATATGGTATAATTACTTTTATATTCTATACAGAAACGATCGTAGAAAAGTCATAAAATTTATAATCCTTTTGTAAATAGAAAACATAAAAGTTTGTCTTTTCTTACTCTCTTGATAGTTCTACCCTCATAAAATCCAGGCCCAGTTACGTAACCGTATGTTATCACATGAATCCTCGTTTATATGGGTGTTGTGGCCTGTTTTATACCAAATTTTTGCCTATCTTTATAAGTGAACACTTTGTCCTATTTTTCAAATTTATAATTCATATTGGTTATTTGTGGCATTTCCTTTTTCATTCTTTATTTTGACAGGCTGATAATTATGGAGGGCCTGATGTTCAGAATAACAAAGATGTCGGCAAGCTGCTCTATAGTGTGGCGACAAAGCTGAAATCTCAAATCAAAGTCCATCAGAATACAATAATCCAGTATATTGCAACAAAGAAAATACAGTCAGAAACTCAACTGAATGGTAAATTCGATAGCCATTAATTTGATAGTTCATAAATTTTAAGACAATTTTATAACTTACAAATTCTGCTGTAGGACATTTATATTTGGTCTGAAATTTCCTTAAATTTATTAGTATGAAGAGGTGATGAGCTCATTTTTATCTCTTTTAAATACTTAATGTGTGTTTTTTCAAGAGAAATCCAGTTATCTCAAACTTTCCTTTTTAGTTGATGTTATTCATATAAATAATTGGCCTTGTTTGAATATCTTGACATGCCTCAAATTTTACCAAGGGGACTTGCTATAAACCTTATAGGTTTTTTGTGTGTTTACTTACCTTGTATTCTCTTTTCATTTCATTTAGCTGCATTTGAATTCCTTTTGAACAATGCTGGCAAACCATTTGATGCCAAAGCCTTTGAAGAGGCCTGTGGTGTGGGAGTTGTTGTCACCCCTGAGGAGATTGAAGATGCCGTGAGTGTATCCCATGTTATGTCAATGTCATGTTTAGGTGAATTTTTTTTGAAATGAAAGAAAACGTCTTTTAATTTGGATGTGGCAGATGTAGTTAACAGTTAAATAATCACCCTGCTCTCCCCTTACTTTTATGCCTAAGTTTGCTAAGGAGAAAACACAAATTATACAACATAAAATAGAATTCATGAGAAACATTTAAAGTTGTAAGCAGAAGTGGTTCTGAAATGTGACCCTTAGTACATGTAGGTTTCTATTTTCATTTGATGATACTGTTTTTTTTTTTAGGATTTGAAAATTAGGTCCCCCTCATTTGACTGAGAGAATCTAGATTCTTAAATTAATAAAAACATTGTTCTGAAGATGCACATGTTACTTTAAAGTCGGCTCTTCCCTTACCAGGAGGCAGTGGGGAAAGCAATTGCAAACTATTCCTTTATGCCATATTCCTAGAAAAAACTACCCTATGGTCAAGAGTATGGGATTTACTACTGGTCTCCTTCCAACATTGCTGTCTCAACTCATTATTTTACGCCTTGTCTGTATATTTTCATAAAAAAAATGTTTATTCCTGTCAGATTGAACAAATTGTAAAGAAACATAAAGAAGAACTCAAAGTCAAAAGATATCATTACAATACAGGTGTCATGCTAGGTAAGTGATATACAGAGTAACTGCTGTTAACTTTTAGACAACCAAGAATAGCATATTTCTTCTAGATGCCTGTTTTATTTCACATAAATTTGCTCTTTCACCATCACTGATTATTTAAATTACTTTTACACTCTTCATGATATATTACTCTGCTCTGTCAATCCTTTTCTTTGAGTATCATGTGTACACACACATCTGTTGGACATTTTTGTAGTCAGACTATACTGTCACATTTTATGTGCAGTGTCTATGTCAATTAAGTTGAGGATGCTGAGCATACTTTTAGTTGTCAAGAGTGCTCTTTCTTTTACTCCCTGGAGAAAGATTTTGTATCAAGTTTGCATCATATATGTTTTACAGTATGAAATACTTAGAATGATGTAATTGTTAATATATTGCTTATAATGATATTGATATATATACATGTTAGGTGAAGCCAGGCGAAGCTCAAATGGGCCGATTCCAAAGCTGTGAAGAATGAAATGGACATGCAGGTGAGTGAGTATTTGTGAAGATGCAGGAATTTGGCATTTTAATGAATTTTTCAAATGCGAAAGTGTTACAATTTTCTTTCAGGAGTTTTAGAAGTTTGTCGTGACACAAATTCATTTGTTAGTGAAAATGAAAGTTGTTTATAAATGATGGCCTGATAAAACATAATTAGTCCAATGACGTTTATTAAGAATTTGATTTTCACGTTTCTTTTTCTTAAAATTATTATTTTACTTTATCTTCAATATTTTTGTTACTTAGATCCTGGATCTCTTGGGTCCCAAGACTGATGCTGATTTGGAAAAGCCTAAAAAACAGAAGGTATTACAAAAAAGGTTTTATATAAATATATTTAAAAAAATTAAATAGATACGTTAAAAAGAGTTCATGTGACACAACTTTTTAACCATCTAAGGGGTTAACAAGCCACTGAATGTACCATATATGAATACAAAGTTCTCTCCATTGTGTGTGACTTCACACAATCTCTTTCATAGACGCATATTACTTTAAATATTGCAGTATAGTTACACTCCTTTTCTGTTTGTTGTAGATATGTACAATTTATGTTTGTCATTGACTTTATTTAAGTTTTGAATAATTGGTGCATGGGCCCAGATTTTGTCAGATCTCTCTCTCTCTCTCTCTCTCTCTCTCTCTCTCTCTCTCTCTCTCTCTCTCTCTCTCTCTCTCTCTCTCTCTATCTATCTATCTATCTCTCTCTATCTCTCTCTATCTCTCTCTCTCTCTCTCTCTCTCTCTCTCTCTCTCTCTCTCTCTCTCTCTCTCTCTCTCTCTCTCTCTCTCTCTTTCTTGTTGCTGTGGGTTAATCATTTCTTAAGGTGTGTTAAGTGCTGTGTTATAAATTATCACAAAATGAGAGTAAAATGTGCAGTTTGGTTCATGGTATTGATGGCTATTATTTTCCTATTCTTGAGCTCGTTTTCACAAACTGATTTGTTAACTCTTTGCATGTTTTGAACAGGCTCCTAAAACTGACAAAAGTGCTGACCAGACAAAAAGTGGTTCTTCAAAATCAGCTGAATCAGCATCTGAAAGTAGTGAGTACATTTTTACATATACATATATGTTTGCTGTTTTGATATTTACTTGAGAATCAATATGCTTTACAATAAATGTGCCTTTTGTTTCCATGTCTATACCTTTTGGTTGTGAAAAAAGAGCGGGGGGGGGGGGGGGAATTATAACTAACTATGTACTTTATTATTTTATTCATGACTTTGGACTAGTACATCGCAATTAAAAACTGTTTGTTTCAATTTGCAGGATCTGAAAATATCTACACATGTTTTCATATTTATTTAGCTAAAAGTATGTATTATATTGGGAATTATATCTCACATGAAATGAAGGGATTAATGGATCACTCAAGGTATTCCTTTGGTTCATTTGTTTCAACTCGGCAGCTGTGCTAATGCTTGTAATCTTTGATTATTGGAATGAGATGAATTAAAAATTATTCTTCTGTTATTATTTACACAGTTATTTTGTTGTTTTTCACCAGTTGTTTCCAAGGAGGGAAATTTGAAGAGCTTTGTGGACGTGATGGGAGAGGCACTGAAATTTCACAAGCCAGGTAATAGATCTATGTTTGATAACTCAAGAGATCTGTGGGAAGTAGAAAATCTATTGCCATCTTCTAACACAGGAGAATATATTTAAACATTGATAGCATTCAGTCATCAAGTGCTTTACATTTTAGAATTTTGATTGGATGAGAGTGCCATCAACTCAAATATTGTCTACTATAAAGAGTTTTTTGAGAATTGAATTGTTGGACAGAAGGAAAGCTCTTCCATTTGAACATTGAGAAAGAAGTTATACAAAAATTTTCAATACAATTAGTATGTATGATATGCAAGCCAAGCATAAGCTCCATTTCATGTGTTTTTTATAGAAATGTTATCTCATCTCATCAGATGTGACACAATCACAATATTATTTGTTGTAGTCATTTTGCTAATTTTTTCCATGCACTTACATTGAAATAGTGGCAGTTGTCATGTCCACTGCCAAACTTGGTGTAATAGAATCACAACTTGACAAACCATAATTAACATGTTTTTGTACACACATTGTTTCTAAGGGGAAAACTACAGGACTGATGGCTATGTCATTACTCCAAAGACAATGGATTTGTTAAAGAAGCATTTAGAGGAAACCGGAGGATCAGTAAGTCCTTAATGTTTGCTTATAAGATCTTTACGTTGAATACCTGCCAAAATGTAATTATGTAGGAAAAAGGGGTGGGGTTAGGGTAGACTTGATAAGTGTATTAAACTATTGAGATAAAGAAGAAAAATTGAGAATACATTTTTCTAGAGTGAATTAAATGAAGACATGTTATTGTATATAGGTATATATATATATATATGTTATTCTATAATAGGCTGCTTTCATCATAGGCAATATATTATGTATACTTTCAGGTTTTCAGTCGATTTCCTCCAGAGCCTAATGGTATTCTTCACATTGGTCATGCCAAAGCAATTAATTTCAACTTTGGATATGCTCGGGTAAATAACACAAAATACCTTTTCTATATTTCCTCAAGTCTGGCTGTTTTTATTATTGTGGCTTTCTTTCCCTAAATAAACCACAAAATTTTGAAGTTTGGGTCAAAAGTATCGAATTTTAGATATTAACATTTTCATATGCTATAAAGTAAAATTCCATCAAGGCCTTTAAGGCATATAGAGCCAGAGCGTATCCCGGTTTCTATAGCACGAAGCGGAACAGGTGACAATAATAACCTCCTGGCCAGGACACTAGTCTGACACAGGTTTTTACTCCCAAGCTAGTGCTTGTACCCCCATTTGCACCTGGGTAGAGTGGGGAAAATGCGTGTCACATGTTTTTCGCAAGGAACACAACGTCGGACCTGGCTTTGCTAGGATTCAAACTCAGGACCTCATGATCCCCAGTTTGGCAGCCTAACCGCTCGGCCACCGATGCCACTAAAGCAGCTAAATTTTGAAGTTTGGGTCAAAAGTATCGAATTTTGGATATTAGCATTTTCATCCAGAATCAGTCTGCGATAGTAAAAAACAATGAAAACTATATGTAAATGCAGTATTAGGCCCTCTTTTTGTTGAAAAATGTTATAAATTTACTGAAGTTTTTCCCCAAAATTTTTGAAAATGTGGGAATGAAAAAGGAATCGATGCCTGTCATATGTGATATCTATGTTGTAAAAGGAAAATCTGTCCCATTTGATACATATTAGATTTAATACCGATGCTACAAAATCATAAGCCCCTGTTTGTAATACGTTTCCATACATATTTTTGGTTTCAGAAATGCAAAATGGCATTTTTTCTCAAAACTAGCTTTTTTGGTAAACATTTTAAAAAAAATCAAAAAGTTACCGTTAGATTTTAATCAAATTTGGGCTACATCATCTTCATATGATTGCCTAATTTGTATAAGAGGTGTTTTTGAAAAATTCAACGGTTTTGATTTTATTTACGAGTATAAAAAATGTGTGGGTTTTTTAAAGATTTTATAGGCCTTTTCATTATTTATTTTTTAAATAAGTAGACCAGATATCTAAAATCCAATCAAAAAGAACTTTTATATGTCTTTTTACTTCTTATATCTCAAGTTTGGTGGACTTAGGAAGATTGCATCTTGAGTTTTAGCAGTTTAAAATAAGTGTATAAAATCCAATATGGTCACCTTTACCATGGCAACCAAAATGTTAAGCAAAAAAAAAACTAGTCCTTGTTGACCACAACTTGATACCCTTTGTATGTATGAAGTACGAACATTACATGTCAAATATTGAGTATTTTGCCTCTCATCTGTAGTCTCCCTCCTTAATAAAACAAGAGTTTTCAATTCGTCTTTTATTGTTTAAAAAAAAATATTTCAAGTGTCATGTGAAAGATAAATGTTTTCTTGTGTTCTTTATAGTACCGAAATCAATAATACACTGAGTTGTTTTGGGATTTTTCACCTACTTACTTCAGCCTTTAGATAGACTAGAAACAAACATCCCTTTATGTTTTGGCCTAAAAGATCTCTTTGCAGGTTAGCTACTAATCTGTGGATCTAACTCGATGTGTACTAACTTTAATATAACCACTGACACACTTGGCTACTTTTTCCATTCCTTCTTACCTCCTTCCCTATCTTTATTACTCGCTATTTCCCTCTCTCTTTCTCTCTCTCTCTCTCTCTCTCTCTCTCTCTCTCTCTCTCTCTCTCTCTCTCTCTCTCTCTCTCTCTCTCTCTCTCTCACTCTCTCCTCTCTCTCCCTCTCCCTCCCTCTCTCTCTCTCTCTCTCTCTTCCCTCCCTCCCTCCCTCTCCTCTCTTTCTCTCTCTCTCTCCCTCCCTCCTTCCCTCCCTCCTCTCCCTCTCTCTCTCCTCTCTCCCTCCTCTCTCTCTCTCTCTCTCTCTCTCTCTCTCTCTCTCTCTCTCTCTCTCTCTCTCTCTCTCTCCACCTCCCTGTCTATCTTTACGTCTTCCTCTGTGTCAGTTAACCGTCATTTTTCAGATGAACCGGAATTGCATTTTAATCCGCCTTTGCCTTAATCCTGATATAGTAGGAGCATCAATTACATGTAAATAAATGACTTGTTAACGGTGCGCATATATTATGATGATACAAGTACTCAGATTATTGATAATGTTATTTCATATTGTAAGAAACCTATCACCCAGACTGTCTCACAATGAAGGATTTTGGAGGTCCACTAAGGGCCGCTGGACATTCGCGTGGGGAATTCTCAAATTGTGAGAGAAACGCGGGACGTGGCTTACTTCTTACTTAAAATTGGCTCGTATAATAAGTCGTGTCTGTCTGCACTTATGCCTCCTTGACACTTTTGATGGTACAAATATGAATATTAAAATTCACTCTAGATGGTAAGGGGGTCATTGCCCGGACTGTCTTTCAATGAAGGATTCTGGAGGTCTAGCCCCGCCTCCCCTTCGGCGCTGGGGTCCACTAAGAACTGGTGGACATTCGCGTTAGGGGGATCTCAAGTTGAGGGAGAGACGCGGGATGTGGATTGCTTATTATTTCCCGAACAAGTTTTTCAATAATTGTCACGACCACGTGCGTGGATATATAATATGTAGTATGATGTCTGCCTGTACGTAAACCTCTTTGTCATTTATTAGCTCCGTCAACTATTCTCGCTATATACACGTATTACAAACTAACATGCACTGGTGCTTCCTTTTCTGATAAGTTATCACCTAAATGCTCTTCCAACTCAAACCTTTCCAGCTAGATATCAATAGACCTCGTACTAACAAAATGCCACATAATAAAGACCACGTCAAAAATTTTGGATGGTGGCGAAGGGTACTCCATTAGGAGTGGGACAGTGGGTGGCCTCCCTGGACTGCGGAAGGCAATAGGCTGTGGCTCGGCCTCGCATAGTTGGAGTCGAGACATTTCGAACATCCACGGGAGCAGGGACATTAGAACTAATGCTAACAAATCTAGGAGTTGACATAATCACCAGCATGTTTTTAACGCTCAACCATATTCATAGAGAAACACGCAATCACAATAATAGCCTGAAACAAGGTATCGAGATAATGTAGCTCGACAATCATAACTGAAATTTTGTATTTTTTAAATTTATGTATTTATTTAGATTATGCATTTATTTATTTATCTATTTTTTATTTTGATTTTTTTCTTCTTTTTTTTTTTTGTATATTATTTTTACTTATTTATTGATTAATTTTTTCAATTTACTTTTATTTAGGCTACTAGCCCTAAAGATGTAACAATTTAACAGTCTTACTTTTTCTTTTAAAACATGCGTAACTAACATAATATAATTTCCTTATATGCACAAAACATTTATACTAAACCAACAAGGGTCACCTAGTTAGGAGGCCGGGAATAAATTTTTTTTTTTTTAAAAGACATAAAATTGAAGCTGATTTATCTGACATTCCAATCAAAGTATTTATAAATCCACTCCTGGCAATGATGCATTACTCACTGATTTCAAAGGTCATAGATGTTGATCTTAACTCTTTGCTGCTATCTTAAAACGAACGGGGGGGGGGGGGGGGGGGGGGGTACCTCTTTTTAAACAAGAAGCACACAATATCAAACACATTTAAAAAAACTTAAAATGCGTTTTCTTTTCGATAGAGAAAGGCTTTACTTTTACAGTGACAAAAGATTTTATCATATTGTTTGGGAAAGCAGATGGCCGTCATTGCACGACTTCACTTTAGTGGGGAAGTTTTGAGTAAGTTTTGCTATTTTTCTTCTGTTTCTTTCCATACAAAAGAGTTTGATAGAGATAATGTTCATCAATAAGCTTAACTATAAGTGTAACCTATTCTTTTTTCATGTATAACTGTATAGACCACTGGTGGCAAGTGTTACCTCCGTTATGATGATACCAATCCAGAGAAAGAGGAGGAGAAATTTTTCCGTGGTATCATCGACATGGTACAATGGCTAGGTAAATAAACTTTCTCTTAGCTCAGTAAAATCTATGATTTCTAATTTGACTCTTTTGTGTGATTGAAATTTGATTTACAGGAATATTATATGTTCTTGTATAGTTTTTTGTTGCTGTTTGTTGAGGTGTTTGCTTCTTAATACATTTTTGAAAATATTATTCTCAATTCGATAAACCTTGTGTGGAATTTAGATGTGAACTTCTTCTTCTTCATCTGTAAATTTAGCTTTTTAGTCACTCTGTCTGATTTAGAGGCAGGAAATAAAGTTCTTATCCTCCAGAAAGTGGACACAAAGCTTTACTTTAGTCTGAGTATAAAATTAGGTTTTGTAATGATTTTTCAACCAATATTCATGTATCGTTGAAATCAATTCTAGGTAATCATTAGTAAAGTTGGACATTTGTAGGTGCTATATTTAATAAACTTACCAGTCTTTGAAATATTGGCAAAGTGTTTTAAATAGCTATGTTTACATCACGTTCATACTTCCTTTATAATTAAAAGCTATGGCTTATTTTATGTTTTGTTTCACATTTGTACATCTCAAGCTTGCAGTTGAAGGGGAAGAAATTGTGATGTTCTATCTTCTTAATCCACTACTCAATGATTTTGTTTTCCCTTTGTTAGGTTATCAACCATTCAAGGTCACTCATGCATCTGACAATTTCGGAAAGCTGTACGCATGTGCTATAGAGCTCATCAAACGTGGCCATGCCTATGTGTGCCACATGCCGGCAGATCAGCTGAAAGGGTTCAACCCACCTGATTCTCCTTGGAGGGACAGGCCTGTGGCAGAGTCTCTCCAGCTTTTTGAGGTAAGCTAATCATTACAGGCATTACGGCGCAATCAATAATGTTGTGAGTTTATAATCATGACAATACTGGTTCAAAACCATCGCTGGCAAAAAGTTTTTTTTACAAATTAAAAAAAAAAAATCTTACTACAGATACATAACTCTGCTTTCCTCACGGCTCAGAGGTGAATGCCTATCCAGCCATAGGAAGAGAAGCACCTAACAGGCTGCTGTACGTAATGCTCCCCAAGGAGTAAAGAAGGACTTGGGTGAAATGGCCTCCTGGAGGAGAAATGATGTATAGTTGGTGACCCTGAACTTAAGCAGGGTTACAGATCATAATCCGAATTAAGCTCCGATAAATCCTTCTTTATCTTTTATTATTTTTCTGATCGCCAATGGTGTAGGCTTTTTGGGGACTTAATGTATTTTCACTTTTTTCCCACCCATGATTTTTCCTGCCAATGTGTTGCTTGCAAAGATGTGAATAAAAATTATTAGCACAAACATACTGATAAAAGAGACTGAGATTGCTATATGAATTTGCACAATGTATGAATGAAAGAATCAGTGAGATTGCATTATGCGTGGATGTGTAAAAATCATATGAATTAAAAAGTGACTAAATATAGATTTTAAAGTGCACAAAAGATATGTCAAAATAAACCAGTGAAAGATTATAATGGACCAGCAACATAATTGGCATTTTATGTTTAAGATATGGTATGCATTGTTTGAGAAAAACGGGTTTGAAAATTCAACTTTTCTTCAGAATGATACAGCCATATTAAAATTGGCCATAATATAAAAAAATCAACTGATGTACTCTTCTAAAGATGTTGAAGTAGCATTCTAGAGTGGATTTGGAAAATGGGTATTATGAGCCCAAGACTCTCTCGCTGTTATCTCTATCTCTTCCCACCCATGATTACGAAAGATGTGAATATGCACAACATACTGATAAAAGAGACTGAGATTGCATATGAATTTGCACAATGTATGAATGAAAGAATCAGTGAGATTGCATTATGTGTGGATGTGTACAACATATGAATTAAAGTGACTAAATATCTCTACAATCTCTTATAATGGACTCTCATAATTGGCATTTTATGTTTGCCATATCTCTCTCTCTCTCTCTCTCTCTCTCTCTCTCTCTCTCTCTCTCTCTCTCTCTCTCTCTCTCTCTCTCTCTCTCTCTCTCTCTCTCTCTCTCTCTCTCTCTCTCTCTCTCTCTCTCTCTCTCTCTCTCTCTCTCTCTCTCTCACACCACTATTTTTTTGCAGGCTTGTTCTTGTATTTTTACTTTGTTATGGCATACAAGAAGATTTAATAGTGGTCTATTGTATCTTTATAATAAGTTTATTCATAGCCATGAATAAGGACATAAAATAATATTAAAGCCCTGTGGGAACAAAGCAATGTCAGTACCCATCACCTCGCCAAGAAAAAGAGAGTGCACTATCAACCAAGCTGAGGAGCGTGCTTAGCTTTGGTGGTAATGCACTCACTATTCATGGCGAGGTAATTGGTCCCAATGGGGACGTAGCAGGTTCCATTACATTGATGCCAAAAGATTTTTTCTCTCTATTTCTTCATACTTGTCTCATCTTTGTTCCTATGTATTTTCTAATCAAGTCACTTTCGACATACCCCTTGCCCTAGTCTCGCTGTTTGTCTTTACAGCCATCATAATCCATAGAGCTGGAGCTTATTTCATTCTGTTGATGTACAGATTGATAGAAGATATGATTATAAGCTAACATTATTGAAAATTATGGAATTTATTGATTACAAGTCATTGGACTTCAATTTTTAAACAAATGTTTTCTTTTTTGTTTTCAGGACATGAAGAAGGGCAAAATTGCTGAAGGAGAGGCCTCGCTCAGAATGAAAACAACATTGGAGGAAGGCAAAAAAGATCCAGTGGCTTACAGGATTAAATTCACACCTCATCATAGAACAGGCGATACTTGGTATATTGACAATTGATGAGATCTACACTCTTGAAACATGAATATTTTGTTATTGATCCACAGCTTGTAGTACTCTAAAGACTCCATAAATCTCTTAAAAGAAAAAGAAAAGATCACCTAAGACCCCTACTGTTTGGAATTTTCTCCTAGAAAGTTCTTAAACTTCAACCCATCGTTGACTCAGCCTTACAGTACACTACTGAATTTCTTTGAGTTTTTAAGATGAGTTGGCATATAAACTGACAGGGAGTTTCGACAGAACGTCAATATTTATTTTGTGTAAATAGACATTTTTGAACTTGGAAGATAATTTTTTTTAAAAGAAACCCATCATTCAATCAATAGTTTTTTATGAAACCAATGGTACTTGGACTTTCATCTTTCTGTCTTTAGCTTTGTCTCTGTCTGTCTGTCTCAGTTTTTTTAACTCACTGGACATGCTTTAGAATTGAGTTATTCTTTCCATAGGCATTATGAAATAATATAAGATAATTTTGTTGATCTCATATGAGAAAATTGTCTTGGTCTCATGATACAATTTTACAAACCTACAACTGATTACTATTTGAACATTAAAACACAACTAGAATAGGTACAAAGGGGAGTGAGTGAGAGGAATGGAAAAATGGAAATATTCACTCGATAGTAGACAGTTGAACTGTCACGTTATAAACAACATTCACATTCAGACATTGTATATAATATAACATAGAAAAGTACATTTATAATAATGAGAGGAATACTCAATCTTCCTGCAATGTAGTCTCGTGGTATTCAGTAATGTTATACTTATATTTCAAGCTAAATCTGCACGTCATTATTTTGTTTTACAGGTGTGTTTATCCCACCTATGATTTCACCCATTGCCTGTGTGATTCTTTCGAAAACATCACCCATTCTCTTTGCACAAAAGAATTTCAGTCAAGGTAACTTGTTATTGGTTTATTTTGGTTTGTTTATGATTTTATATTTATTGCCTTTCAGTCTTTTTGTTGGATCAAAGTGTCATATCTATTTCCATCTGCTTAATATTGTTAGAGATATAAACATTTCCTGTTTTTCAGTAGATCTATCTATGTCCTAAGTGTCCTCCTCCTTTCTTTAATTTTATTATAGCCTGTTTTTTTCTTATTTTGTTCTTCACTATTTATATTAGATCTCTGTGAATATGAAATCTATTGTATAGGCTGAATCACATCAGATTTGCCCGATTATCCAAACCCAACCACAACGCATAGGCCTTAGTTTATGCTTTCTCCGTGGCCACTAAATACCAATTCTCAAAACATTCACATGAGTCAAATTATTTGCAAGCAGGTCCTTTATTTTCCTGAAAAATCTCAGGAGGGAAATCATATTTTCCAATGAAAGTGTTCCAGATTTTTCCTGAAAATTTTCAAGAGTTTTTGCTTCATTTGCGAATCGTCAGTGCTTGGAGCAACTATCGCATTAGGCTTAAAGTGAGCTATGGAGGCCTTCCTGCAAAGCATTGGAAGCGTGAAAATAAACGCTTTGTTTGAAGTTGCTGTATGTGTAAGTGTGTGACCACAAAGAAAAATACAAATAGATAGGTAGGCTTATAATATTATCATTAACTGTCTTATTGTTTGGGGCTTGTTCTTTTTTGCATGTGTGTATCTGTGTATGGTCAAGTTTGCTATCTCTCTCTCTCTCTCTCTCCCATCTGTCTCTCTGTCTCTCTGTTTGTTTGTCTGTCTGTCTGTCTCTGTCTGTCTCTCTGTCTCTCTGTCTCTCTGTCTCTCTCTCTCTGTCTCTCTCTCTCTCTCTCTCTCTCTCTCTCTCTCTCTCTCTCTCTCTCTCTCTCTCTCTCTCTCTCTCTCTCTCTCTCTCACTATTATCTAAAAAAATTGAAGTTGAAGGGGTTGAAAACTATATAGATTTAGATGTAGCCTAGACCGGTCTTGATTGGAAAGAAAGACAGTTAATGAGACTTCTTGTTTCATTACCTGAAGAAGATTTATGAGCTGGGTACTGCTAATTATTTTGATCCTTTCCCTCTAGTTCAATGCACACACACACACCCATTTTAATGTGTAACAACAAATACTACAAATAAATAGTATAAAAATGGAGCAATTATCTATGCTGATAGTGTTCAGACAATTGAAGAGGTCATTTCAATAGTGTGCCTATGTCCATTTTTGTGAAAAATGAGGCATGAAGATAATTCTAGGGAATAAAAGGGAATCATGCTTCCTGAAAAGTGTCAAAATGATATTATGAAAATATATCACGTTTACAGCCGTTTGAACCTTGAAATTCCCAAAGCCAACAGTGCCAAAGTCAATGGTTTTTGATATTTTTCTCTAAATGACGTAATTGTGACTAAGGCACACTTTTGAAATGACCCCTTCAATTTCGGGACTTGCTGTTTACAGGTATGCTCTTTGAGTCACCCTATGTTAGTAAGCATTGTACATTTTTGCATTTCTCAATAGTTTTAAAAATGGTATGGTACAGTAGTCTCCGCCAAAATGCACGGTCTATAGGTGACAGAAAAATTGTGCATTTTGGTGAAGGTGCATTTTGGCGGAGTCAAGGGCCATGACCCATTATTGTGTATTTACATTGCCATTTTTGTTTGGACATACATGTAAACTCTCTTTTTGTTGTTTGGTATTTGTTTGTTATTCGTTGGCTTGAAGACAACACCCAATAGGCTCATAGATCTGTTACATTCTTCTCTCACTCAAGACTACAACAAGGGGCTTGATGGTGGAGACGTTCGGCAGCAATATTCTATTTTTATTGCTTGACATTCTCGTCATACAGAGTATGATCTCCGTGGGTAAAGACCTTTCTCAGATTTTCTCACCGTGATCAAAGAGAGAGAAAGAGAGAGACGATTGGACTGTCTTGTTTGCAGACCAATCGAGTGAGGGAGGGAAGGGGAAGAGAAGGGTAACCCGAGCTGAGACAGCCAAGGCTAGTTGAGAGTAGTTGGTTGAGATCTAGATGTCACACACACATGCACACACACACACCTGCGTAACAGATTGTGTCTCTGGAAAGAGGTGAGAAGAGGTTATAAAGTTTTTTTTCACAGGAATTGACTGTTTAATTGCAACACATTGAAGACAATGTGTTGCATTTTACCGAAGTCAAGCTAGCCGTTGTTGCATTTTGAGGGGACATTTGGGTTGTAAAATTTGGTTGCATTAAAAATCGTGCATTATGACGAAGTATGCATTTAGGCGGAGACTACTGTAAAAGTATTATTTTACTTTTTGTAAAGAGCTTGGACATTACGTTTTCTGGTATTCATTTTAAGCAATATTTTTGTGGTTTTCTTTCTATTTGTAGACGTTCTTCATATTATTGGTTGTGCAATGTGTTGGACTTGTACTGCCCAGTACAGTGGGAGTATGGACGTTTAAATCTTCACTATGCTGTCGTCTCTAAAAGAAAGATTGCTAAACTTATTGATGCTGAATTTGTCAGGTAAGACTGCTTCTGAACATATTTATCCTGATTGTGAATTTTTATTATGTACTTACACAGTTCTACTTAATATGATATAGGGAGAGGGGAGGGGGTGGGTAATTTATGGTCTTAAAATACATTTCAGGAAACGTTAAGATGATTTGTAACAGAAGCTGATAATCTAGTTGTAAGCCTGTATAATGGCACTATATCTCAACCTTGCTAGCGATCCTGAGTTTATTTTTTCACAGATTTGATCCGATTTTATGCTCATCCACAACTAAGGTGATGCTAGGGTGTTTAGCAAGGGATCTCTAATTTGCACAGAGTGTTGGAATCTGCACATGGGGGCCCCTTTTTATTGCCTGTTTTCAATGGGATTAGACGCAAATCTACCTACCAAGTGGGTGGGTTTTACATTAAATACTCGTGAAAATCTTCAACCCGTTGGGCTAAAGATGTAGTTGCCTTATCTCTGGACCACCATGTACCCCTTTTGCTTACAGAAGCATATCGCTACTGGTGTAAAAAAACACATATACACCAAATTTCTGATATTATTATTTATTTATTTTTAATAAATTGATCAACAATCTCATTTTAATTTATCTTGTCTTATCTGATACACTTGGGTCTGTAAGCAAAGTAGTATTACTCCATAAAATTAATATTTCAAAGTAGTTTATGAAGATTCTAAAAAAAACTTTTTGTATCCAAGACTTTAAGAACAGTTAATAATTTAGTCCACTGGTGCGTGGATTTGGTAGTCTAGAGGCAAGGTAGTGGGTTTGAGCCCCGCCGATGGTTGAAAAATTTTCTTGAGTAAAATCTACCCCACTGATCCAGGTAGGTAGATCGACAGCTAGTCCCATCGGAGACAGACAATAAAAAGGAGGTCCCATGTGCAGATCACAACACTCTGTGCACGTTAAAAATACCGTGACTGTTTACAGGGCAATGCGGGTAAAATTAAAAAAATCCTACCAAAAACCCAGAGATCACTTTAGTTGTGGATGTGGTTTAATCAAATCAAACAAAGTCCACTGGTGTGATGAACACGAAAAAAACAAAAGAAATGATTTTTGACTTAGGATAAACGGTCTAGGCCATTCTAAAATCATAATTAAAAAGGAAATTGTTGAAACGGTCAAAGAATATAAATATCTCGGTATAACTTTTAAGGAAAACTAGAATCGCGGTCACATTCAAGAAGAACACTATGTAGCATTAACAAGAGAATGTATTCCATGCGGAAATTGCACACTTTACACATTGATACCACATTCTGTCTTTGTTCTTTAATACATACAAAATGAGTGTATTAACTTTTTGTTTGACTGCATGGAGAGAAGGCAAAAAACAATAGAGCTTTAAGAAATGTTTCTAAAATGTATAAAGAAGTATGTGACTCAAAATTACTTAAAATGATAAAGAATAAGTCTCATGACCTCAACTCCTAGATCCAGATAAGTAGTAGGGGTGGAAGGCCTTTACATTTTTAAAAAATCATCTCGACATCGTTATTTTAATTCATTTCTCACTTTCGCCATACGGCATTGTGATTCCATCTATGTAAAAAAATTAACATTCCACTTTATTGTATCCATGTCTGTAACATTACGAGACTGAGAGGCGTATGAACGAATGAGAGAGAGAGAGAGTATGAATTATAATATTATGTTAAGTTAATTAATTTTTCTGTTCTGATTATATATTGTGAGCATCATATCAATAAACACAATGTAAATTTCTGTTTAAGGATCAATAAAGGGTATCTTATCTATCTTAAAAGATCTTCTTTTATTATTGTCTCTTTCTCTAGGGACTGGGATGATCCTCGCCTCTATACTTTGACTGCTTTGAGACGAAGAGGTTTCCCACCAGAGGCTATCAACTACTTTTGTGCCAAGGTTCAAATAATTGCAATTAAATTACTACGCATGTCTTATCAGAAACCGATTAAAAATAATGCAAATTCTCATAATTTTGTATATATGGTACACAGAATAAAAGATTCTGTCTTTTTTTTTTGGTTCATTGCCACTTTTTTGTGACTATCTTCCTATTTTGTTTATGACTCATAAAAACAAGAAGCTTTTCTTGTCTATTGTTACTTTTATGTGGTTTTAAGAGTTGATTTTGAGAAGCTCATACATACAATAATTCTTTAATACTGATTTTAAATTAGAATTGTCTTCTAATTGTTGATTTTTATTATAAAATTTAATGTTGCTCATTATTGCTAAGTGTTTTTATTTTCATTTTCACAATCTGCCATGCTTGTTACTTGCATTGACACAGGTTGGTGTGACTATGGCTCAGACTGTCATAGATCCCTCCATGTTGGAAGCTTGTGTCAGGGAGGTGCTGAATGTCAAAGCTAAGAGGTATTTTTGTATTATAATCCAAGTATCAACTCTCTCTGTCTCCCTGTCTCCTGTCTCCCTGTCTGTCTGTCTGTCTGTCTGTCTCTCTCTGTCTCTCTCTCTCTCTCTCTCTCTCTCTCTCTCTCTCTCTCTCTCTCTCTCTCTCTCTCTCTCTCTCTCTCTCTCTCTCTCTCTCTCTCTCTCTCTCCCTCTCTCTCTCCCTCTCTCTCTCTCTCTCTTTCTCTCTCTCTCTCTCTCTCTCTCTCTCTCTCTCTCTCTCTCTCTCTCTCTCTCTCTCTCTCATGCTCATGTTGAGCGGGTGGTTGACGGGGGCTAATGGTAGGTCCTACTTTTTTTCTTTCCTTCTTTCACTTGTCTTTCATCTTGCCACTTCCTTTTAATTGACCCTGAGATCACCGCAATGGTGGACGGGGTAAAATTCACAATAAGAAACAAACAAACAAGCTCATGTTGAATTTTGATACGCTCAAGCAGACCTATTTGTTTTGAATCATCAGGTGAATACTTTTTCCTGTGTTTTCTTCATTGTCAAATTGTTATGTCTCTTCAAAAGACTGCTTGATTTCTTTCTCTGTTTGCTGTCTGTCTCCTACACCATCCATTTCCCATCACCTTTTGTCTGTTTCATATCCATCTGTGGACGGTTCGCAGGCTCTTCTGGTAGGTCCTACTTCTTTCCTTTCACTGTTTCTCTAACTTTTCGCTTTGCTGTTACCTCTTAATTCACCCTGAGATTACCACATATGGTAGACGGGGTAAATTTCAATCAAATATCCATCTTCCCAACGATTTGTACGTAGTATGGGAGGGTGGCGAGCAAATTTTAGGTGGCTTGCTCTATATTATTATACCTTTTACATTTGTATCACCTTTTCGTTGGTGGTGAGCAGAATATTGCTGGCACGTCCTACTTCTTTCCTTTCACTCTTTCACATCTTTCTTTCATTTTGTTGTTTCTCTTGATTCACACTGAGATCACCACATCTGGTTGTGCTAGTAGGTCCCATTTCTTACTTTAAAATTTTTTTATTTAACATCTGTGTTTCATCTAATTGCTCTCTTACCTTTCAATTCACTATCAGGCCCTGACATTGGAAAACAGAATAACTTGCAATGTAACAAAATACTGCTAAGTCTTGGCTCATCTTTTTTTATTGTCCTAAAGTTCCTGCAAGGCAGTTACAGCCTTGAGGTTGCAGCTTGGCTCGGCTTCTACAGCGTAAAGTGGAACAATTGATCATGATCACCTCCTGGGCAGGATGCTAGTTTATCACAGATTTTATCTCCAAGCTGGTGCTGGTGCTCATTTGCATCAAGGTCATGTGGAAAAAGTGTCTTTAGGAGGAATATGTCAGATTGAGCATTGCTAGGAATGGTACCCATGACCTCATGATTCTGAACCTGGCAGCTAAACCATTGGGCCACTGATGCTTCACTATCTTTATACTGCGCTGTCTCTATTTTCCTCGTTGAACCCTAGATCTTCATTTAACCCTAGTGTGATGGGAGTTGTAAAAACATAAAGGAAACAATTTGGAAGAGCAAGGAAAGCGATTGCCCTGTCAGATAGCAAGATGAAGTTGATAAACATTTTATCATGCAGACACTGTGACGTTCATCCGCTTCCATGCTTTTAAACCTTACCCGGATTCCAATCCTAACTTAGTAGTACCATTCCCTATCACACACCCTTGTGGAAGAAGCTAATTACAAGTTTGTATTTCCTCATTTCTGTTTTGGGGACATAGTTGTGCATTAATTCAATGTGACATTTTTACTTACCAGGGCCATGGCTGTGTTAGATCCCCTGAAAATTACCATCACCAACTTACCATCAGATTTCCCAACTGAGATTACAGTCCCAGATTTCCTGGCAATGAGGCTTTAGGTACACACAAGGTTGCCATGGCAAAAACCGTCTATATAGAAAAAGAGGATTTCAAAGAGGTAATTCATGCTTTATAATTCCAAGTTGGTCGTTCTTTGTGTGTCAAAGGCTCTGTTGCTGGGCCTCTAAGAGCAACTCTATTTTGCTGGTATTTTCTATATGATCCAAAGATCGTTTTCATTTTTCAATCAGAAGGGACATTCAATTAATGAGTGTGTCATTGTTTCACAGTATCTTAGTAGAATTTTTGTTCACCTAGGCCACCATTTTAAACATTTTTTTTGTTATTGAAATAGCATTGTTCACTCCTAAGCACATAGCCTCAGCATGGAGTACTGTCTAGATCTCACAATTTTCCATGATGTCACTCTGGGGTACATCATGCTTATTCTTCCAATAAGAGTTTGTTTGAAATAGAATTTCATTCCTATGATAAGATGAATGAGGTCCTACAGTTCCTAATGGAATTTTTTTTGCTTTTCTTAATTTGTAAAGTATTGGGTATTATCTTAGTGGTTTTATGAATCTAATCTCTTGAAATGTAATCTTTTATCTACAGTTAAGCAAAAAATGAAAAAAAGTTCCTTCAGGGCTGTTTAGAGCCATAGAGCCGGAGGTTATCCCATCTTCAATAGTGTAAAGCAGAACAGGTGATAATGTTATAATCACCTTCTGACCAGGACGCTAGTCTGACACAGGTTTTTACTCCCAAGCTATTGCTTGTATCCATTTGCACCTGGGTAGAGTGGGGAAAATTCGTGTTAAATGTCCTTCCCAGGGAGCACAATGTCACACCTAGCTTTTCTAGGATTGTAGTACGGGACCTCATGATCCCCAGTCCGACAACCTAACCGCTCAGCCTTCGATGCCACAATCAAAGATTAAGCATTTTAGTATTTCTGGCTCCAGTGTGTGAAATCTTTACAAGATCTGTGACAGTTTTAGCATGTAAATTTACGGGAATGTTGAAATTGGTTGTTTAATGGTTACTTTAACTTTTTTCTCTTACCAGTCAGCAGATAAAAATTTCTTCCGACTGACAAAGGATCAACCTGTCGGACTTCGCTACACGGGTATGATCATTAAGTTGGAGGAAGTAATCAAGGTAAGAAAGTAGTAGAACAGTGAAGATAAATCTCCATATTTGAACTAATTTTATGAATTAAAAAAATGACGAAAAAAAAATTTAAACGCGATACTGATATCTGCAACATAATAAATAACTAGAGAAAATGAGAAAGGAGGAAAATGGAATATAATTTAACCATGTAAAATGCGATGAAAAGTTCTTTCTTTCCTATTAAAGACTGGCGAGTTTGGGACCAAAAGGTTGATTTTCTGTTCTTTGCATATTCGGTATACATAACAAAGGATCAACTATGGAATGCTCAAACTATAGAGGGATATCACTACTTAGCGTACCAGAAAAAGTGTATGCCAGAATACTTGGAATGAGACTAAGGAAACGAGTAGAGGATCAGATTGAAGAGCATCAGAGTGGATTTTGACCAGGAAGAAGTGTACAAGACCACATATTTACAATTAGAAAAATAATAGAAAAATTCCTTGAGAGAAACATTAATTTGCACCGTGTTTTATAGATCTAGAAAGGGCGTTTGATAGTGTGAGGAGGGACGAACTATGGCATTCCTTAAAAGAACACAATGCAGAGCAAAATTTAATAGAAGCCATTAAACGTTTTTACAATAAACCAACAAGTGTAGTGAGAGTAGCTGGAAACATATCTGCAGAATTGTTTGTATTTTTATAATCTTTTATGTTCATGACTAGGATCCCATGGGACGTCCTGTAGAATTAAAAGTCAGCTGTACAAATGCTGCAGATGCAGCCAAGCCCAAAGCCTTCATCCATTGGGTTGCGGATGCCATTCCGTGTGAAGTCCGTATATATGATCAGCTGTAAGTAATTTTTTAGTCAGGAGAGTGAGATTGAATGAGTGTAGGAAATGAAGGCTGCTCCCATGTTGTGTGGAACACTCTACCCTTTGATGTAATAATCTTAACTCATTGAAGACAAGCCGGCCACATAAGGTCAGCATACTAGTTGTTTACTGGGGACTGTTGTCACACAATTTATGCAAAGATAAACTCAACATGACAGGGTATGTAACTATGAAATAAAAGTCAAAATATTTACTGTCTTTCTTACACCTCATATTTAGCTGGGCCTTTTTTTATAGGTCTAAAACTATTTTTTAGATCTGTGTATGAAAAGTGAAAACACACTTCCTATCAACATGGCATCATCAAGCAAGCAAAAATGATTCAATGTAAATGAAGCCCTCAAATTGATAATGTAAGATGGTTATGACAATGAGGAGGATATGTGTATAAAGGTATATGAAAAATATCCATCATTTCTGTGATTTTTTTGTAGTTCTACAGGGTGTTTTGTATTACTCTGAATGATAAAGAATTGAAATAGCAGGAAACGGGCTCTACACATAATCATGATATCTTTTGAAAACGAGTACAAAATCATTGACTTTTTGTTTGATATGTTACTTTTCACATATGGTAGTTGAGTGACCCTAAGTAAACCAAACCAAGTGGGTATTTACGGTTAGTGAGATAGAAGCACATGGATTGCGTCAAAATGAAATCTGGTATTTCTCGATCTGGGTCTCGACAAGAGACTTTTTAACTTCTGTCACAAGTTAAACTTCATTTACTTGAAACTGAAACCATCTGTATTACCTCTCCACGTGAGAGTCAAACCATAGTGAGCTAATCCTAAGAATTGTATACTGAAACCCCTCTCCCCCCCCTTTGTTTTTGTTTTTTTGTTTTTGTTTTTTGATATATTTTTTTATTTTTAGAAATATACTCTTGCAGGTAGATATCAGTGATGAAAACAATGTGTTATTGTTATGCTAAATGTAACACATTGATATCTTTATTCATTTGAACCATTATCTGAGCCCAAAATTAATGTAATTGTAATGCCTTGAAGTATAAGAACTTTAAATTTTACTTTTTGCCTATTTCACAAGACTCATTGTCTATCGATATATATTACCCATTATGACATAGGGGTGTCAAACTTCATCACTACCGAAGAAGCTAGCAAGAAAACTGCAAACAACCGAAAGAGCAGCGGAGAGAATAATGCTACAACTGCCATGATAAGATTTCTTACATTGAAATCATGAAATTATAGAATGAACAGAAGTTGCTGATATCCTCAAGTACTCACTTCTTTGAACAAGAATGGAAAGGGGTTAGCCGTATAGCAATACTTGAAGAGAATAGATGGACAAAAAGATGTAAAGAATGGAAAGGGGTTAGCCGTATAGCAATACTTGAAGAGAATAGATGGACAAAAAGATGTAAAGAATGGAAAGGGGTTAGCCGTATAGCAATACTTGAAGAGAATAGATGGACAAAAAGATGTAAAGAATGGAAAGGGGTTAGCCGTATAGCAATACTTGAAGAGAATAGATGGACAAAAAGATGAAGAATGGAAAGGGGTTAGATGGACAAAAATAGATGGACAAAAAGATGTAAAGAATGGAAAGGGGTTAGCCGTATAGCAATATTTGAAGAGAATAGATGGACAAAAAGATGTACAGAATGGTAGCCAAGAAATGGGTTCAGAATCCCAGGCAGACCAGTAACAAGATGGCATAATGAAATAAGAAAGCACATAGGCGCGGCATGGTAAAGAAGAGCAAGGAATACATCTGCAGCGGGCTGTATTCTACAGTGGATAGACAATGCCTAATTATTCCCATCATCATCGTCTCAACCACCATCATCGTCATCATCACTGTCAACTTGATTTATACTGCCCGTTTTAGTTGAGTTATTGTAAGACTTTGGACAGTTTCATTTGAAAACGCTTATGTGTGTTTCCTACAGATTTTTTCACAAGAATCCTGAAGATCCATCTGTTGTACCAGGTGGATTTCTTAATGATGTGAACCAGGTAAGTTGATATTACAATTTTATTTTTTATCCTTCTTCAACATTTTTAGGGAGCGTTTTCTTTTTCTTTAGAAATGTCTTCAATAATTCCTTAATAGAAGTGATAAAGCTTTCTATTTGTATTTTTAAGTTTCCCATTCCTTGCTGAAAACTGTCCTGTTAGTGTTAGGGATAAGTAATTGAATAATATTATTTAGAATTGCAGGCAATTATACAATTATAGAGCCATGCTTAACCTCTGTCTCTTGGTGTAAGACTGTTTTCGTTTCATCAACTAATTTCACCTATTTGCCTGCCATTGAATAACTTTTCTCTAATAAACTGGTCTTTAAACAGCTAAAACAAATGAATGTAAAAAACAGTTTATGACATGGAACCTTTGTCGGCAAAATTTGTAGCTTCGAGAATAACTGATTTTGAATCAGTATTTGCATAAAGGAATCTTTACACTTTAAGTTAGACATAAATTTATGCAGCCAATAGACCATTTGATAATGTTGGTTGATTCAGTTACTGAACTATAATACGTTACAAACTGTACTTTTATTCCTAAATTTAATGGTGATGATTTTGATTTGATTTTATCCACGTCCACAACTATTGTAATCTCTGGGTATGTGGTAGAATTTTTAATTTTGCCCGTACTGCCCTGTTAACAGCCAAGGGATCTTTAACATGCACCGAGTGTAGTAATATGCACACATGACCTCATTTTCATTGTTGGTCTCTGATGGAACTAGGTGTTGATCCTCCTACATGGGCCAGGAGGGGGTAGATTGTACTTGAAAAATCTTGAAAATTGTTAACGGTTGGCGGGCTTGAACCGACGGCCTTTGGGTTGAGAGGCCGACACCTTCCCCCTGGATTACCAAATCCCCTGTGATTTGTTGAATGAGAGGAACTTTGATTTGATTTATCCACTTCCAAAACTATGGTGATCTCTGGGTTTTTGATAAGATTTTTAAATTTGCCTGGACTGCCCTGTAAACAGCCAATTTGTCTTTAACGTGCAGAGAGTGTTGGGGTCTGCACACAGGACCTCGTTTTTATCGTCCGTCTCCAATGGGACTAAGCGTTGATCCACCTACCTGGACCAGGAGGGTAGACTACTCGAAAAAACTCAAGAAAATGTTTCAACCATTGGCGGGGCTCGAACCCTCTACCTTTTGGTTGAGAGGCTGACACCTTGCCTCTGGACTACCAAGTCCCCTGAATGAGATAGTCGAAGAAATTGCAATGATGGTGGTGCAGAGGCATATATTATGTAAAGTGGCGATGTTCATAATTTACAGTTTCATGACAAATTTTGTGTCATATTGCACAATCCTCTTATTTATGTACATCACTCTGTCCTGTCATTTAACAGAATTTGCTACTTTTTTTAATGTTAAAATTTCAAGACTCGTAAGAGATAAAACTTTTTATAGAAAAAGACATATTGAGACTTTGTAATGTGAGCTACTTTGAATTTAATGTACAAAAGCATATGCTGAAAATGTAGAGGTCTAATAGAAAATGTTAAAATGTTAAAATCTATGACATGAACTATTTTACCATATCAAGAGATTGTATGTAAATATCACATGCTATCTTCATTGCAGGACTCCCTGAAAGTAATCCCGGGTGCGCTGGTAGATAAATCAGTCACTGGCGCTAAGGTTTACGATAAATTCCAGTTTGAGAGAAACGGTTATTTCTCTGTGGACCCAGATTCAACTTCTAAAAAGGTATCTTTCTCCTCTTTTATGTCGTCTCCCCCCCCCCCCTGCTTCCCTCTCTCTGAAATTGTGTGATTGGTCCACTCTCTCCCTTACTTTCCCCCCCCCCCCCCCCTTCCTGTTTAAAATTGATGAGTCCTCTCAAATAATATATTTTTAATCATTTTATGGTCAAAAAAAGGGAAAAGAAACAAAATGGATTAGTCCAAATTGTTATTCATGTTTGTGTAAAATTTCAGCAACATATGTTGCCAAGTAAAGTTTGCAGATTTGACTTTGGTTTGTACAGAAGGCTAACACAAGCTTTGTTTATAATATGAGATATTCACACAATTAGGAAATCTGTACTCATTATTACATCCTTTTTACTCTTGCATGGAGGCTTTGTTAATACTGTACATTTGCCCTCTGTGTAAGTGTAAGACAAGATTTAATTGTTGATTAAATTAAATTAAATCTTTGTGTGAAAGGGTGCTTTCTTAAATTTTGTTGAATGATAGAGTTTAAAGTCAAAGTAAGTCTCTTTACAGTGAGATTTTCTTCGTCAACGTAGAAGATAAGACTTTGCAAGGCCTTCTTTCACTCAGGTCAATTTACAAATTGTGGCTGTACATTCAATTTTGCTTTTTTTCTTTCTTTCATTTCAGTTGGTGTTTAACAGAACTGTCACACTCAAAGAGGACCCTACGAAGAAATCATAAGGAAAAAAGCCTGATGTTCATTCTTTTATGTTTTGTTCAAACTACTCCCTGAAAGATTGTAGATCAGTTAGCAAAATATTTTTACTTTCACAAATCTTCAGAGGCCTTCAGTTTTATTTTTGCCTCTATATATCAAGAGCAACCAGACATCTTTTCTTTTGTTATCATTATAGAGCTCATTATAGAGCAAAACAAAGTGTTTTAGCTTTTGTTTTTCTATCGATTTCTAGATCCCATATCTCCTATCATGAAGAGATAGTTGGTTATGAAAGTGCTATTCTTTTTTATTCTTTTTTTAAAAACTTTCAATAGTCCTTTTCTAATGAATGATCCCTTATTGAAATTTTGCTTCTTACAAGACTTAACAGTTATAGATGCGTGTGCCTTATCCCTTGCATGTTGTGTACCTTTGTGAAGGCCATTTGATGAAAAACAGCCCTGGCTGTGATTGTGACTAAAATTGGACATCACTCCAGTATGTTTTCTTTTTCGTGTGACTGGCAATGAATTCCATCTTATGATTGAACTGACGGTTTTCATGTGGATGATATTTTAATTATTTACGTTATGCTGCCCTAATTTACACACTGTTTTTGTAAGAGCCCCCATATGAATCAACACAGAATATATTTTCAATGATCAGAGTTTTCATCATATTGATTTATAAAATTTGAATAACAAACACCATAGTAGTCTGTTCAGTGAGGTATGATCACAGGTTAGTTGGATTTTTTTAGCTATACGAAATACAGCGTCTTGAATCTTTGCATGTAGCCTTACATTTATCGTGATCCAATAGGTCTTGAATATGAAGTTCCCTTTAACTTCTTAGTGGATATCGTCTTAATAATAATAAAGTTTATTTATATAGCGCCTTATACCAAAGTCTCAAGGCAAAAGATATCATCTTCCATGATCAAATTCACTATGAAAACAGCCATGATTGCCAGTTGGTATATGGCTCTCCCATAAAGTTTATTCAACTCTGTGTTCTTTATTTTTGTTCTAGAGAGAAAAGGTATTTAATCAGCAAATAGCATTTGGTATCATTGTGAAATCAGAACTGATATTGTTGTGAAAAAATGTGGTTCCCAACAGAAGATTAGATTTGCTCACAGAGATATTTCAGTTTAGTTTAGTACTTTCTTATCATAAACATTTAATGGATTCATTCATCCAGCAAAATGAGCATTACAGAAATTCAGAACGTTTCATTGTTACTTTGAATTTTTAAGATCATCATTTTGCATATCGTTGAAGTAAATATATTCATTGTATTGTTTTGGTTTATATATATGTAAATGTATGTGAATCTCAAATGGAATGAAATTTTTAGGCATTGTTACATGCTTTTGGCTCAGTGATCGCACTTAGGAATGTTGAACATCTACTGGTGAATGAGTTGATTTTATGATAAATTGTAATGATAATAATAATACAGGTTATTTTTCCTTGTTCTGCTTAATTTTGTTTTTAGACTTTAAGTTTAAGTGTGTACTTTATTATACAAATTCATTTTTACTGAGATCTAAAACTTTACCCCATTTTTGGTTTATAAATAACCTTGTGTGTTATCTTTAGACAAAAACTCAATTTTATGCCTTGTCCAGAGATAGATGAAAGAATTTAAATACAACTTTCAATGTAGGTGGAAGATAATTGTTGTGATTGGCTTGAGGTCACATATCGTGATAATCACTAATTGTTGATATTCTGATAAATAATAAACATGCATATATCACAATATCACTACCTACCATGATGTTTGTTTTGTTCAATTTAGGATTTTAATTTTTTTTTTCTTGCTCTTAGCTTTTTGCTCATCGGGTCTCTGTCATATCATTTTGTTAATATCTTAATATCATAGGGGTTGACAAATACTGCTGATGCTGGTAGACTTTAACTTCTTTCCTTTCACTCTTACTCTTTGTCATGTCTTTTCTTCTTGCTATTTCTTTTTAATTCACCCTGAGATCATCGTGTATGGTGGACATGGTAAATTCAGTTGAAAAATTCTGCAATCTTATCAATATTAATATTTGAAACGTATGCTTAAATTGTCACGTGCGGTTGGTGGGTTCTGCTGGTAGGTCCTACTTCTTTCCTTTTACGCTTTCATTTCTTCTTTTATCTTGCTCTTTCCTCTTAATTCACCATAAGATCACCACAAAGGTGGACAGGATAAATATCAATGCAACAAACAAAAGCTTAGATAGTCAAATAAGCTTCCTTTTGTTTTTGTTCTTGTTCTCCTTTCTCTTCTTCTTCTTGGTCTTCTTTTCATTATTATCATCATGTCATTGTTATCATTATTAGGACTAAATACAGTGATATGGTTATCTAAAATTCCTCCAGGTCGGGTCCATGAGGTCGAGATAGGCGTGAATTTGGGATTTCCCTGTTGGCCATTTTTTATAAATTTAGGGACAATTTGAGTCATCTGATCTCAAATCGTGATACTGATATGTGTCACCCATCCCATTCCTGCATCACTCATTATGTCCCAGTGTCAGTCATTTCAGGCATAGATCTAGAGTTTATTCCCCCTGCCTTTGTCTGTTCTGTTACAAAACCCAAGTCAAAAGGAAGCGATGCGTTTGAATCAAACTCAAGCGGTACCATGCACAATGAAACAGACTGAACTGTGGGGTAATTAATGAATGGCATATCTCATCGGCACCATATCAAGGCAGTGTTTAATAGGCATATAAGAGCATTGAACAGCAAACTGCTTTTTTTCTTCTTCTGGAGAGGATAGGCCTTTGACAAGGGAGAAAAGAACAACAGAGTGTATAGTGTGAATACTTTCTCCCCTGGCGACACGTCTTTTTCATAGTCCTAGGTTTCTGGTTCTGGTTTCTTTACACAGGTTGGTAAAGGCTGCTGATAGGTCCTACTTCTTTTCTTTCGCTCTTTCATTCATCTTTCACCTTGCCCTTTTCTCCGAATTCATCTTGAGAGGGAGAGACCAATTTATTACAAAGAGGTTCGTCCCTACATTGCAGTTGAGTGTCATTGCATTAAGTTAAGAGTGATAATTGAATAACAATGTACATGAGATGAGATAACTTTATTTGTCTAAAAGGAAATTTGCTCTGGTCACGTTTCAAATCAAAATGAATAAATTACAATACAATTTATCTCTTTCAGACTTTTACTTTCACTCTCTAGTCTTGCATTGTCACTTTCATGACTAAAAAGCAGTAAGTCAATACATTATAAAACCAGCACTATATGAATATGGCCAATATCAAATCATAATGATAATGTTGTAACAAGTAAGTTTGCTTCATTTCTCACTTTATAGACATGGCATGAGCTACCTGTAAAGTCAAACCTTTCACTACACAAATGGATAAAGGCGTAATACATCATGTATTGACAATTTTACATTTTGAAAATATAGGACTTTACAATTTCGTAGCGCTGTTTCTTGAAAGCCCAGTCAACATAGAGGGGAATGTTTATTTGATTTTGATCTAGTCAAATTCCAAAGTCATACCTGGGTGAACCAATTTCTCTATTTAACGAAACCTAATCTTCACGGCTTTGATAGTTTCCATACACCTCCCCACCCTGTCTCTGATAGATTGGTTAGTAATTCACTGAGGCACTTGCTGCAATTGTAAGGCGCTACTAACTTACTCGGTGGTTAAAGTAATGCAGTAATGTGCACATTGATCATCCAACCAGGTATTGACATAAGTGGTCTGTTTGTTTCATTGAAATTCACCCCGTCCACCATTGCGGTGATCTCATGTGAATTAAGAGGAAACAGCAAGATGAAAGATAAGTGAAAGAAGGAATGAAAAGAAATAGAATCCGCCAACCGCCTGTGGTTTTAAGGAGGGGGGCGGGTTCTGGGAATGCCATTTTACTGAAAATGGGACAAATCTAGTCTATTATACTAGTCGATAGAAAAGTTCGTTCCCGTCATAATGATACCTTAAAAGAAGCTTTGTATCGGTTCTTTGAATTTATACAATTTAAAAAAAAACGATACAGGCCTATTTTTCAACACAGATATTATACAATAAAAGCTAGAAATATTATCTAAAGTACGGCAAGTTGGTACTCATTTTGATCGTCACAATATACGCTATCCAAAACAACCTTATTTGAGGATCTATTATGAACATTGTCTTATAGCGGCTGGAAAATACGGAACATATTCCGCGAACTTATTAAAAAGGCACCTTCTCAAAATTAATGAAAAGGTGCTGGTGCACTTGAAACTGTTAATAAGAAGTAGTTGAGAGCCTTTCAAGGTTTTATGATGTTTCAAAGTATTATTTTACTCTTTTCTTTGGTTTATGAGAGAACAATGTATTCAAATAACAGAAAATAAGAGAAAAATATTTTCTCAAAAATGTCCTTTTTTGTTCATTATTTCCTAACTACTTTTTTATTTCTCAACGTATCTTCATGAAATTTGGTATGGATGATGGATGGGGAAAACAAAAAAATTAATCAGATGATTTTTGTGCTATGTATTATAGTTTTTGAAAAATTGAATTTTTGTACAATATTTATGTATATTTTTGGTTGCTCTCATGCTATTTTCAAAAATTCATAAAATCAAAACTTACTAATGAAACAAAAATCCGATGTGATAAAATTTAGATATTGTATCAAAAAAGGTGTATGCCAAGTATGAAAGGAATTTGTTAAAAAATGAAAAAGCCTATCGATATTGAACTTTGTGAAATTTGGGGGCAAAATCCAAGATGGCTGCCGTTTCCATGGCAACCGGAAGCGGCAGGAAAAAAATGACATATTTCAACTCAGTACACCGTGCCCATTACACTTATATATAAGTTAAATTGATAGGAACAAACGGGTTCGTTGTTGATAGTCTCAAGACAACAAAGTATACAGCAATAGACTATTATTAGATTGGGGAGGGACATTTGGTGCATGTGGCCCAACTAAACCCTTTAGCTATTTGGGCTGTGTAAGATTAACTTTTTTTTTAGATCTATCACAATATTTTCCCCATGGGCCTTCCCATAGGGCTCTAAAAGGGTATCGTCCTAGATAATGTGATCCATGTACATGAGATAGAGAGAAGATCATCATCGGTACAGGTACCATGGCTAAAAATGCTGGTGTTGGGGCTGAAGCACAATGCTTTTCAAATAGGTGCAGAGTACCCTTGAGTAATCAACGTTTTTTTTATCGTGGTATAGTGCATGCCGAAATTTGGCCGATACGCACATGAGAGCGAGAGGTTTTCAAGGCTGGCCCAGTGACCTAGATCTAGTAACGTCTGGCCCGGAGCGTTCATAATATTAATAGGGAGGCTTAGGTCTGGCTCCAACTTGACAAAGGCGAACTCTTGGCAAGCGAGACAGTTAGAGAAGGACTATAAACAAGAAAAAGAAAGGTTTTTCGGCCTCTGACAATTTACCGTTAGTTTGCCTAGATCTAGATCTAGTTTTGCTCACTTGTAGTACTTGTAGTATGAGTGTGAGATGTGAATTACGCTGACCACCTCTTGTTAGTCTTAAGTATAAATTTGAACTTTCTCAGTAGAGATGAAAAGCATGAGATGATCTGAGCAATATTTTGTATAGCTTATAGATCTAGATCTACATTGTATAACAGTTATTTGCATTAATATGTGACAAAAACTCATGAAAATCAGCCACATGTCTCTCACATGCCTAGCTTCACCACTGTCCCTAACCCTATCCATAGCCCTGCCGTAATATATTATACATCTTTTTTTTAACAAGGCCTGAAAATTTGATATTACACCTTAGATTTTTTTAGATCAAGATTCTAGATCTAGCGAAGGACTTACTTACGTTGAGTTTGTTGACACAACGGTGGGTAAAATAAGTTGAGAACTAACTATTTGGTCAGAAAAAAAGTTGCATAAATAGTTTGTTATTGACAAAATTAATACTCACTATAATAATGTAAGTTTTATCACTTTTTTTACAATTGATTTATGATTGAGTTGAACTGATCACAGTTGGTTTTTAAAATTTTACATGCGTTCCCAACTTCGGAACTCACATGGCCCACACAACCCCACCAGCTAATAAGTGAGACTGAAAATGTTTAGATCACAATACCTAACGCTAGCCCCCAACCACCCCAACCCTAACTCTTATCTCTAATCCTGCTGTAAATTTCAATGTTGTCTGAAAATCTTCCCAGCAATTATTAATTACAAACGTTTTTCCTCGCTAAAATGACGTGTGAAAGTGTCTGTATCGTGACGACGTTTTCAGTGATTTTGAATAGGTGTGTTTATCAGAGATTAAGCAGCTCTCTCATTGGCTGAAAATATCAACATAACCCATATAGCTGGTGGGGAAATTTGGGCCACATGACCCAAATAATCACTCTAAATTGCCTCCTAAATTTTACACATAATAGTTAATACATAATATTAAGTCTAGTCACTTACTCACTTTCGACAATTCGTGGCTTTGGAAAGCACATCCATGATTGGATCTGTCTATGATTCGAATTCACTTGTGAGTTGGTGCCACAGTTATTACATTATAGATAAGCAGAAAATACATGTAACAGCGTAATCTTGCACTTGTATAGAAAACCCAGACACACCTCTATTTATTCCGGTGGATGTCCTACTATGGTTTTCTCAAGATGCAATGTGAAAAATTCTCTGTGTAAAGATTTTTTTGTTTTGTTTCACTAAAATGTACCCTATCCACAGTATGCAGTAATCTCAGGGCAAATTCAGAGGAAATACATGTAGCAAGACGAAAGTGAAAGATATATGAAAGAGTGAAAGTGAAAGGAATGAATTAGGACCTACCAGTACAACCCGCCAGCCACTCTAATTATAGTAGTAATAATTACAGAATAAGAATAAGAATAATACATGTGGTAATAATACACCTATGTAATATAAGAAAGGAGAAAATAAGATTATCTAACAATCTCAAGCATATTATCAATATCAAGATCATCATATTCTCACAATTGATAAGAATGCAAAATCTTTCACTGAAATTTACCTTGTCCATCATGCAGTGATCTCAATGTGAATTAACAAGAAAGAGCAAAATTAAAAAGAAAGAGATGAAAGAAAGTGAAAGGAAAGTAGGACCTACCTGCAATACCCATCATTTGCCCCATGATGATGTTGTAGAAACAATACTAAAGCATCAAAAATGTAAGTAGGAGGAGGAGGAACAGCTGCTGCTGCTACCTCTACTAATACTCTGTCTACCATATTATCATATGGTGATCTCATTATGAAGGTATGAAAGCAGGCATAGAGCCAATCCATGCTTGTCCACCTTGCAATATAATACGGTGCTGACATGGGGCGACGCTTAGAAAGTAGACTTGTGCAGTTATATTCTTTTACTGCCCACCTAACCTGTCAATCACAAGGGTGAACACTTGGGGAGATTTAAACGATTCACCATGCCTTCTTGATTAAGTTCTACCATCCAACGAAGTGACATCTCTGATGAATGCCATCTTTGTTTTGATCAAATCTACTTGTCCTGTGGCTACTTGTTTATCTAATTCTGCATTTTACCTCTCACAGAAGGGCTTCGGTACCTCAAACTGCTGAGGGAAAACCAAAATCCCTAGGTCCCCGGAAATCGGGAAACCCGGCAAACGGACGATTTTACAATCCACTGAGAGTTCCCGATTAGAGAGATTCCACTGTAAAAGGAAATAGCAAGATAGAAGACGTGAAACTGAAAGGAAAGATTTAGGATCTACTATCAGATCCTGACAATCATCCACATACCTTTATGAAGTACTTTTTGTGAATGCCAAGTCCTTTCCAGGTACTGAAAGTTTCATCCTTTTGTTATTTATATACAGTGTTTAATTGGTAGATTACATCCACAGGAAAGATGGAGGAGAATGTTTAAAAATACATTTATACTGTTCTGTTCTATTCAGTTTTGTTTTTGATCTTGTTTTCAATCTTTAACTCTGAAATGCTGTCTTACTCACTATACCATATTTATTTATGTATGTAAATATATTTACTGATTCCAAGGACTTTGGAGCGTAAAGTTTTCCCTATAGATCCAGTTTGAGGATATAATTATCCTAATGTTGTTTATCATCGTCAAAAAGATCACCAAATTAAATTGTAGGCCTAAAATCGGTGCATTTATTATAAATGCCATAATACACTCGACAAGTTACTTACAATACACAATATTAATATTTTATCTTAGTATTATGATCTTTAGGTTGATTGAGTGGTGGGCGGGTGGTGGGGCTGCTGGTAGGTCTTACTTCTTTCGCTTATCTTTCATCTTGCTGTTACCTCTTAAATCACGCTGAGATCACCGCAATGGTGGACGGGGTCAATTTCAAAGAAATAAATTGATTGAGTGTTGATATACTTCATCTAATTAAAAAAAAAATTCAATAAACTTAAACTGTTTAACAAGCGAACAAAAAAACTCTGTAACCCAACAGCAACAAAATCAAAACATAAATCAATCAAATAAATAAAAAGGAAAACCCAACAACTCTTTTGTTTAATAGATATTTTAATTCTCTGTCAATTTCATCACAAATCATTCAACTTAAGACACTACATGAAACAAATTGTCTGATTAAGAAAGGTCATAATTTATCATAATTCAATCATAGTCATAATAGCATTACAAAGTAAAGTAGAGACTACAGACACATAGTTATGGCAACAAGGACTTTGCAAATCAGCTGATTTTTTTAGCCATAAAATAATTTGAAGATTCTTTCCGCAATGACTCAGCCATTTTTTGGAACCTCAGAATCAGAAACAAAAAGCCTACTACAGTAACCCATACGATCTTTAGTCATTCAAAAAAAGAATCTTCTGTTTATGTTTAACATTATTATTATAAATATAAAGATGGATTTATAGTCTGTATCCCCACGCAAATGCAGGCTCACCGATTATAGATCATTTGTTCCCCAGCAGGCCATTTCATTCAGTCTTCAACTCTCTGTGGAATATACAGGACAGTACTGCAGCCTGTTAGGCACTTCATACTTACACTCTGACAAGATCTTTCTCTACGTACAGATGGGTACTCATTCACACCTAGGTGAAGTGAGAAAAGCAGAGTGAAGTACCCTTCCTAAAAGTATATGTTGTGAAAAAACACCTGGGCCAGCCATGCTGTTTGAACCAGTGTCAATGTGGTTACAAACTCACAACACTACGGTTTCACTACAATGCCTCCGATTAAGAACAAAATGTACCGGTACATAAATAAATAAAAGAGCAACAACAGTAGATGATTTCAGGCCCTATTATATCAATAGACCTGTAAATTTGTAAAACCAATTGCTCTAATTAAAATGTTACCATAAACTACATCTACAGTCACGTCTTAATAGTCCAAACACCTCTGTTCCGAGCAATTTGTTCAGATTATTCAGACATCTGGATTATCGAATCGTCGATCAAAGAGACACTCTGTGACTCCGCAAAAGGCCTCAGAACTTACAGTAATGTAGGCCTAGTCCATTTTACAGGGCACATATACATTGAATATTTTCCCAGGCACACGGATAGATGCTTTGTGTCCGGGTTGACCTGACACCCACCCACGCTCATCTGTCTGCCTGGGCAATGTGACACGCCAGTCAATTGGCTGTGACTCCATGTTGCTAAACTGTATGGCTGAAGTGGTGTATGGACTGTTTAGACTATCTCGAGCACTTGAATATTCAGTTTATCGAAGCATAAACTCTCTATACATGTATTGTAATAATTTGTTCTAAAATTAGGTGTTCAGATCCAGAATTGTCTGGTCCAAATAAAGAAGAAAAAATACATCCTCCTCATCTGTTCGGATTATCGAGACATCCGGATTATCAAAGTCCGGACTATTGAGATGTGACTGTACATCTATCACTCAGTGGCAATAAGCTACTTTAAATCAAAACATCAAAACAATAGTAAATAGAAGGATTTGCATTGCAAGATAACAAAGTATCTGATTATGAACCTTGTGAATCTCACACGACTTAAAAGCAGAAAGGTGCATTAGACATAGTGTTTTAAATCATTCCTGTCCATTCATTACCAGAACTACCTTATTCGTTATCCTAAATAAGTGCACTAGTGGTCTAGACATAGACTGTTGGACTGAAGGAATGAAGGTCATGAGGATGTCAGTCAGACAACTTGTTGTGCCTTTCCCTTGAGAGAGATACACAACACATTTTCCTTCACTAGACCAGCCACTGGCCAATGAGTACCAGTATAGTATGACTAGTATGAGCTGGGAGGTAAAGTTCATGGCGGACCAGCATTTTGTCCAGGTGATGATATTACAGTTCTACATGTATCACATTATCTGTTCCACTTTTAATTGCTGTCTAAACTAGGATAAATCCTAGCTCTCTATGTACAATATCTCAATGTTTCAAAGTACCGTTACCCTTTTCTGTACTTTTGCTTTTGTAGCGTTTTACTTTGGGCTTTGGACTTGTAACATATCCTAACATTAGTAACATGCTACAAAGAGATCAAGGACAACCGTTATAAAAAGAAAGTCCAGCCTCTAATTCGCTTGCATACAAATGGATTTGATCCTGATCCTTGACTTTACCCTTTCAAGATTGGAGGAGAAAAGTGATGGTAACTGCAACAAAATAAAAGAATTGAAAATAATTTTAAAAAAAGAAAAAAGAGAACAGGGCTGGAGTGGGAGTTACAAAAGAGGTAGCTGATCACACCTGAAATAGCCAACACTGTCAGGTGGCAGTAATTAGGTCTTGTGCTTGGAACTCGTAACAGTGTTTACATCATTATGAAATTAAATAAAAGCTACAGAACTCTCCTCCTTCAGTTTTTAAGAGCAACAAATATGATGTTAAACAAATCTTTTGATAAACATGAAAACTAGTAAGGGTGCAGTCTATAAACTAAGGCAAGTGCAGCTAACAGAGAAAGCAAGGGCGATTGTCTTACAACAACAATATTAATGTTGAAAATGATAATAAAAGTACAACTATAAGTAGTAATGATAATGATTCATATACTAATAATGGTTTTTATATTACAAAAGTATAAAAGATATGATTGGAATGTAGTTGAGTATATTTAATATTGCAGGTAAATTTTAGTTTCATCAAATTCGCCAAGTTTACTAACAAGCATGGTTCAAGTTATTAAAAAAAATATAATGACTGAAATTATATAATAAAACCATAAAAAAGTATCTATATTAACAGCACATTCCAACTTTTGGTGTGGCAGTATGCGAAGAATTTTATATGAATTCTAAAAATCGCACCATTGGGGAAATCTAATAATATTTCTTTAAGTACATAAAGGCATTTGCCTAAAATAAGGGCTTCAAAAAAATTTCAAAATGATTTGTAACAGAAAGGCTTGAAAGGGACAAGAATGAAAGAGAAAAAAGTTCTATTGACTGCAAAAAAAAGTCTTCTAAAAATAAAAATAATTGTCTGCCCTCGTACAAATGCACACTTTGTAAAAAAATCTTGACTATGCATATTAATTACGGGCATAAGTGTATATGGGAGTCGACTCTACGGCAATGCTCTCGATGCCACATTCATCATTGCCTCGTCTAATCCAGAAGTATCCATCTAGACCCCACATCTCTCCCCAGCTGTTTTTAACAATCCAGTAATCATGATCGGAATCTTTATCATAACCCCAGCCTACCACTAGCACAACATGGTTCGTAATGTGAAAAGGGTTAAATCCAAGAAGAGTCTCATTAAAAACATGGTGATACACTCCTGATTTGTAATTCACAAAGTCGTCATGAACTTCAAAGCTGACTGCAATGGGTCCTCTCTCGTATATAGTTTGCATCATAAGCGGTTCATTGCACCTGAAAAACATGAATTTGTTCAGAAGTAATAAAACGATTTTCTTTTGGTGATTAATTATAGATCTAATCAAATTCTTTCGATACGTTTCCAGCTACTCTCACTGCAAATGTTGGTTCATTGTAAATAGCTTTTAATGGCTTCTAGTAAATTTTGCTCTAAATTGTGTTCTTTTAAGGAATGCTATAATTCGTTCTTTCAGTGTCAAATGCCTTTTCTAAGTCAATAAAACTCATGTGCAAGTCCATGTTTCTCTCAAGGAATTTTTCTATTATTTGTCTAATTGTAAATAAGTGGTCTTGCACACTTCTATCTGGTCTAAATCCACTCTGATGTTCTTCAATCTGATTCTTTACTCTTTTCCTTAGTCTCATTTCCAGTATCCTGGCATACATTTTTCCTGGTATGCTAAGTAGTGATATCCCTCTATAGTTTGAGCATTCCATAGTTGATCCTTTCTTGTCTACCGTTCTCTTTTTTCAGTCGTCTGGCACATGTTTGGACTTCAATGCTTGTTGGCATAATGCATGTAGTAGTTTGTTTGCCTCTCTCCCTGGGTTGTCAATCATTTCTGGGTAAACTTGATCTGCTCCTGGGGCCTTTCCTGATTTCACTTTTCTTATAGCTGTTTAGATTTCTTCCATTGAGATATCTACATCTTCAGCTGTCTCAACTGGATTACTAGTTACTCTTACTAATTGATCTGTACTCTTTGTTTCATATGTTCTAGAGGGATTATGTAATTGTTGAAAATACTTTCTCCATGTTTCCATGATTTCACTCACTGTCTTCTTTCATTATTTCTCCTCTGGCGTTCTTAATTTGTCGTATTGGGCATGCTTTAGTCTTTCCCATGCTCTTCATTGCCCCCAGAACAGCTTTTGATTTCCTTGATGATAGCTCTCTTGAAGTCTTTGTCCAAACTCTTCCCATTGTTCCTGTTTTGCTTTCCTCACTTCCTCTTCGGCAATAATTTTTTTACTTACATAATCTATCCTATCCTCTGGCCTCTGTTTGCAAGTATTTCTTCCAGGCATCCTTTTTTCTTTGATCTCAGTCTTGACATTCTCATTCAACCATGCTGTTCTTTTCCTATCTCTCTTAATTTGTTTCCTACCACAGACCTCTTCAGTACAACTGAGGAGTGTTTATTACATTTGCCACTTTTCTTCTATTGTGCTATCATTCAGATCCATCTGTCTTTCACTGATAAATCTTGTTATCCTAGATTGGTATATCTGTTTTACTATTGGTTTACTTAGTTCTTCTATTTTGAGTTCAGTAGCTTTGTAACAGAAATGCTGTTTGTTCTCTTCAGTCAGTAATCTTATTTTGGCAATCACTAGGTGATGGTCACTAATAATTTCAGCTCCCCTGTTTACTCTTGCATCCATTGTATTGTAAAAAAGGGAGTTGCTAACTATTACAGTCTTTGATTGACTTTTCACATGTCTTCATTTACTCTTGTATATTTGTGGATATTTTTATGAGGAAAAAAGGTGTCGGCTATTTTCATGTTATTCTTTTAGGCAAAAATCTATTAGTCTATCTCAATTTAGAGAAGTTGTTGTCTCTCCTTCTTTACCCATTAAACCTCCTGATCTTTCTATATTGTTGCCTACTCTAGCGTTTAAATCGCCTAAAATAATTATTTCCTGTTTGGTTTAAGATTCTCTGCAGCTATTTGTAAATCGTTTTCAAAGATATCTTTTTCTTGATTCTAACTCTTTTCCATTTATTGCCCTAATATTCCATGTTCCAAAAATCACAATCCGTGTTCATTTCCATGTTCGTCTTCGTGAGATCAAGCCGGGTATATCATCATATGTACTGCTTTGAATCTGTTTGTTTTGGATAAGCAGGTGATTAGCCCACTGAACCCTAGGTAGATGGTGGGGCTGCCACCTCAAGGCCCCCCTACTGGGCCTTGTTATTTTATGTCAGGGTTAACTCCCTTAGCCTTTAGTCGACTAAGACCAGCCTGCAAGGCAACAGGTTATTTTCTGTCAGGGGCAACTCCCTAGTCTTTGGTCAGCCAAGACCTGCCTGCAAGGCAGCAGGAGACTCGTGGAAGGCGGGACTGCCTAATCCCCGTACAGGTACTTATCTGTCCACTGCTCGGCCATATCAAATCAAATCTTATTGATTCCAAAACCTAAAAAAATCATTGGCATTTGTGTCATGTCATATTATCATAGAAATTTTGCTTACATGCACAACTTAAAATGATGTCATGTTACCTTATCCTATCTCAGTGGACGAGATGGCCTAGTACTTAAAGGCATTCCACTGCGACCCAGACGTACTAAATTTAAATCCCACTTCAGGCATTTAATTTTTTCCTTGAGCAAGAAAATTTATCCTATTTGCTCACTTGGGCAACGTGGGTGATTCCTGTTGCACTGAGTGTAAGCCCGGTGACAGTCTATATTCCTTTCTCTAAAGAAATTAGAATGCCAGACGTGACACCTTTCGATGCCCTTCACGGACAGCACTAATTATCTATACAATTTTTTTGATCTTTTCTCATCTTTTTCAGGCACTGTCAGTGTATGAAAGGAAAGTCCTTCTCCATACGTGAACGGAATGCAAGACAAGCAACTCAAACCCATCTTCTTTATGCATTACAAGCATGATGACCAGTTCATTGCAAGGGGAAAGACAGGAAGTGCATGGAAGTTGTCGGGGATATATCTAAATCTATTGTCATTGGTATTTACAGTTTCCTCAAATCTATATCTAGAGAGCAGGAGGTGGGATCTAGATCTTGTTGGGGGGAGGGCCGCGAGAGGGGGCAAAATCTATTACTGCCTGACTCCGAACGAACATGAGATCAAGACTAGTAACAGAAACAGTAACTTCCTTATCCTGATCTCAGTCTCGTCTGTTCGACCTGCAATGTTGTTATTTAGTCTTTAACTGGCCGGATGGATAGTTGATCTAGGCCTAGTCGATACTTTACTTTCATTTAAAGTATGAATGACCTGCTGAAATTAGGTTTAATGAGTATATAAAAATATTTGAAATCTTAAAAAACAAAATAATTTCACTTTTTAAAAAATAATTTTAATCGGTCACATTTTTAGGGAGATCAATATTATACTATAGTATGTATAAATCCCAATGTCGTCTATTCAGTCGTTACATGGGAGATAGGATACAAAGATATAATTTCATAATATTTTCCTCTTATCAGTATCTGTACAAAGCAAAAAAAATAAGGTCCAATAGTTAAGTCTCTGATGAAACATTATTTGACAGTGATGGAAAACTTAATTTTCTTTAAATTTTCCACCATTGCATACTCTTTCCACCTTAAAGCTTTGATTTCAATTTCCATTTCAAAACATATATGTATCTATTAACATCAATAATTTCTTTTTCTCAGAGTGTTTTTGATAAGAGATCAAGAGTGTTGCAGTGGTTATTTCCATCCATTCAATTCTTACCGCATAAATCTCAAATCTTTGATACCAATATGATTATAATCTACTTCTTCTACTATTCTGAAATTTAAATAAAAACGTATGTGGCATTTGGGCAAGTTTCCCGAAAGCCAAAGACATTGAAAATAGAGAAAATGAGTGGTCCTTTCACACATTCATAATATCTTAAAACTTGAAAAGAGCTTACCCCCCATAGTATCCTCCAATGTACCGGTAATTTGTAGAATAGTGACGAATACACTTCGATCAGTGCTACAATTTCCATTCGTGCCTTTGTAAGGATTACACTTCTCTTCTACAAGTCCAAAATCTTCTGCATACTTACCTCCAACAAGGTAGGGAAAGCCACCACCACAACCTGGGAAAGGATAAGTTTGAAATGATACGGACGGATATCAGCTGATGCATATAGATGAGAAACAGAGGCTGTGCATCTTTATATTCTATCTAAACGTTGGGAATGATACTGATCCAGAGTCTACGAGAAAAGAACTAAAACAACCTGAACTAAGACGCATGGCTGACAAACGACACAACTAGAGTTGGAGTGAAAAAGACAAAGAAAGCTGTGACTGATAAATGGTGTCCATTTCAAGAGAAGCAAAATCAATGAGATCGAAATCTAGTCACATCACAAACGGATAGCAGAGACCATTTCAAATCATGTATTAAAATAAGAAAAGGCCGGATCTGATTCAAAATTAACAAAAATTACGGACCACTGCAACAATTTACATGTAAAATATTAGTTGTGAGAAGCTAATGAAAATGTAACAAGCATGCAAACAGATATTAGTTGTGAGAAGTTGTGAGAAGTTATGAAAATGTAACAAGCATGCAAACAGAGTTATATGAAAGACAGTATGTTTTATCTGGAGCGTTAAAATTTTGAAAGCATGTGCACCTTAAACTGTCATAAGGTACAGTGCCAGCTCTACCAAGGGCATGACATTTTGAAAATCAGCACTCTAAACTCCTAAGAAACATAGTGCACAGAGAAAGGACCTAACCTATCCACATTTATTCCAAATTTCAACAGTTTTAAGAGTCACTTAATATAAGGATCATTGCCAATATCGTTTATAGTCTTTTTCGTCATCTGTTGTTTTTTTTATTATCTAGTTCACTCATCTACTCATTTTTTTGTTACTAGTGGTAGGTTACAGTTGTTAGGTTTTCTTTTCTCTTCTTTTTTCTTCACGGTTAGGTTGTTAGTTATGTTTTTATCATTGTTATTTGTTTATGTTATATTATCTTTCTTCTCTGTTATCTTTTTTGTGTGTATTTTAAAAAATTTTGTTTCGCTGCTGCGCTTTTTTCTTCGTATAGAAATGAAATACAGATAAACGAAGAGACAGATACAAAGAAGAATAGATAATAGAATGGTCACTTTATAGCCTATCGTCTGCTGAATTCTTGAGGGAAAGACACTTACCAATCTGAGCACACAAAAAAAAGAAGAGAAAAACAAAGTGAGTTTTCATTGCTCATATTAGGAGTTGGGAAATGGTCAGAAATTTCTAAAACATTAAGATATAAAAAAATCATTATACACTATATAGTATACATCTACAAACAATCCTTAAATGTGATCTGACCTAGTATCTTTATTTCTCAACTGATAACACTCAAATTTTCTGTAAAGATTACTTATTGAGGCGTTGTAGCTGAACCATAGTGTTGTGAGCTTGTAATCACGATGACATTGGTTCAATCCCCACGACTTAGGAATGGTTCTTCACTCTACTTTCCTTACTTGACTCAGGTGTGAATAACTACCCAGCTATAGGTAGAGAAAGATCTTGTCATAGTATTAACACGTAAAACCTAACAGGCTTGTGTACTGTATGCTCCCCCGAGACTTGAGAAAATCTTTGAATGAAATGGCCTGCTGGTTGATAAATAATGTACAGCTGGTGAGCCTGCACTTGTACGGGGATACAGACTATAAATCCATTTTTATCTTTATCTTTAATTCACTATAGACATGACTTTTGGCCTTTAAAATGTTTACTTTTTTTGGTGATAACTAAAGAATTCATTTTTGCATTGTTTTATTGACAACATACTTTTGTCTTTTAGGTTCTCATCAGTCAAAATTCTTCAATTATCCTCAACAATTTAGATATCCATATGTCAGGAGCTCTCCGTCAACAAACATGGCAAATGACAACATCAGTCTAATGCTATTAAATCGCATCTTATATTACCAACTAAAAGATCTACCATAACGTTAGACCAACATAAATATATATTTCATAAGATACAATCAGTTTAGATCTACGGTCTCGACCAAAAGTCAAATTGAACTTATGTGGGTCTAAAGTCTTTGTGGCATAGTAGTTAAGGCAATGAGGCACAAGCATTCAAGCAGAGTTTAAATCCCTGCATGGGACAAAAAGTTGGTTTTTTTTTTAATGCTTTTACCAAATTGTTTTGCATTACTTTGTATTTTAATTCAATTCTTCTTTCTTTTTTTTTTTTTTTTGGTTGCTCATAATCACACAGGGTTTCCTGGTATATGCTAAAGTTAGAACACAAACCTTTCTAGGATAATATTACATGAAGAATCCACTGAAGCTAAGGAGACTAATGAGGTGTTGATTCATTACCTTGCCCACAGGGGTGGGTTTTACCTGGGTACCAACAAATAAAGGGATACCATTGTTGAAAATTGCTTTCACCTTGTGAGTATTCACTACACTCCACAATATCTTGAGTAGAGAAGACAGGAGTCTGGGTGTTGTTGGTCTGGATGCGCACACGGGCTTCATTCATAGCCATTGAAGCAAAAGCATAACAGCTGCCACAAGATTCTTATGGACGTGAAAAATGAAACAAAAGATTAAAAAAAATATAATTAAAAACAATTTTGTTTTATTTGTCGGAATTACAATATGTGGTAATCTATTTCTGGAGAATTAACTGCTTTTTAGTCCAAATCATTTAAGTCAAATTAATTTTTGTCTTTTTGAGATGGTTTTTTTTCCAATCATGTAGAGGATTTCTAATAACTATACTCAAAATCCTCTACAATTTTTTTGAAAGTGTGCAAAAGGTGTAAAATTAGCTCTACTTATTTCTATTCAGATATCATTAACCCTGCAAAAAAACTCCAATGCCTCTGTATGTTTACCTTGGTTTCTAACAGGTGAGACAAAGTTGACACCATCCCTATCACGCCAGTCAAAGTGCCCAGGAAGAGAATCCATTATTGCCTTATGTTCATCCGTAACCGTTGCTGTCTTTTGGCTGATGAAACATATCATGTGACATTTAAATTAAGACTGACAACATTATGCTCCTGCCAAATCTAAAACAGGCATGCATCAAATATTTTAATTTTTTTATAATAATTTCAAATGTTAAAAAAAAGGCCTTTCGAAAACCCCCTTCACCATAAAACAAAACCAAGGCAAAATTTCAAATAAAGATGAGAACTGTTTTTCCCTGTGGGTATTTCTATCTAAACCAGATCAGATACAAGTATTATGATTATTCTTTTAAAGAAAGAAATAAAGATAGATTTATAGTCTGCATCCCCGATAATTGATATTATTGTAGTGAGTTAAATAAAATAGTAGAAAAACATAGCATTGCCTTGAATTAATCATTAAAAACTACATGTAAGTGAATGAGCATTTTCAGTATTATTTGTTTGTTTCATAGCAATTTACTCCGTCCATCATATACTTTGAAATCAAGGTGAATTAGAGGAAACAGCAAGATGAAAGAAGCATTCTAAAAAAAGCAAATGTACAGAAGCAGGACCTATCATGAGCGCCCATCAACTGTCCCCTCTTAATATTGAATGTTGATGCTATCAATCAAATATTCAGTAATAAAGGCATTCGGATAGCTAACACGGCATTTAATTCATGTTCTCATTCTTCAAATCGACAATACATTGTGTATCTCACCGTACGTATCGAGAATGTGTCCCACCAGCCATCATAACAAAATCTTCAGTGGTCAGGTCATCAAATTGCGAATAATGAACGGCTTTCCATGTGCTTTGTAATTTATTAATCGCCGTTACTAAACCAATGGAATTGACTCTGAAGAGAGAAAATTAAAACAATGTTTGAAATAAAGAGAGCAACATAATGTGCACACCAGGCAGGACACTTTTTGGAAGAAAAATTATCAACACTTTTGAATAAAAACAAAAAGTCAAAAACAATAATACGTTTACAAATAGAAGTCATTTCCTGTTACTAACTCTTCATGTTGTATACCTGTACTCCTTTTCCAAATGGTGTCAGTGGTATAGATTGTGTCCGGAGTGGTTTGATAGATTAGTTTTGTTTTTGCACTCCACGCTAATGCAAAGAGGTGGACATTGATTTGATACACAAACAGATTGGTCAAACATTGAACATGGTTTCTTTCTATAACGGCAGTGAAGGCATCAGCTACCATTGTTTCAATGAAAATTATCTTGTATTAATCACTAATTAAGTAATTGACAAAAACAAACACAAATGATAAAAATCTTTGTTTCTTCAATTTGTAGAGGCACTAATGGGGTTTGTGTTTTTTGTATCTCTTAATAAGAAATACATGGATGAGTTAGTGTGGAAATAAACTAACAGTTTCATCCTTCATTTCTTGTTTGACATGGCATGGCACAACTGTTTTACTCTTTTTGAAATGACCATAATTTTAATGAATTAACAGTCAGTGATGTTTTAGTGGTAAAAATCGAAAACAAAACATGAAAATTAGTTTTGTTTTTACTCTAATGCATTGATTGCACAACAGATTTGAAAATAATATTTGTTTCAGGAAAATTATTTCATAATTATGGAAAAACAACTTTGATGCACTCTTTTTATGGGGTTTGTGTTTTCGTTGTTTTTGAGTCAAATTTCTCGATTCTTGATGTCAATGTCAATTTGAAAGTCAGAATAAGACGAGTATAACAAAAACTTTTCCAGTAACACACAATAGAGAGCTTCAAAATTACGCATTTGGAAAATAGAATAATCAGTAAAACTCAAATAAAGCTGCACAATCTTCTTCCACAATGGGAGATGAGAGCACATCTTGGGCAGTCTGATCAATTACAAACATGTTTTGAATGTAGGAAGTTTGAAAGAAGGGGGTAAGGCATGAAGCAAGACATCTTCAGATAGGCCTTATGAATAATTTTTGTAAACTTCAAACCTTTGCGGGTTCTAAATTTGATTCTCCATATATTAAAGTAAAAAGTATAAAGTATTTAATTCTTATTTAAAGAGACTAAAATGAGTCCAAGTCCTATCGAAATCAGATGAGAAATAAAACTCTTATCAGAAAAAAAAGAACAAAGTTTTGGGTATAATTTTTCAACAGTGTAAAATTCAAATATTTTAGTTGTTTATGGGTCAATTTGAAGCTTCTGGCATCAATATTCTTACATTTTTAATTTGAAACAATGGTACAGTCTTACTCTTCAAAACCAAATAGCAAGCCTTTACAGCTTTTTTTATTAAATGTCCCATCTTGCTTATATGTATTCCAGCAGTCGTTCACTGTTACGTAGCCACTTTTGATGGTCGAAGTCAAAGGTAAATTGATGGCTTCTAAATATACTGTCTTCTGGGTAGTCATTTTTTCCGGGGTTGTAGATCAGAAACCAATCAGAGATAAGAATTGAAAGTTGAATCCCCATCAGAGTTTTAGGAGACTATGCAATAAGCCTATGAACATAGAGCAAGGTGAAGTTTCACCTCAGAACACATTGGTATGACACAAACTTCAAAAGAAAGATGAAGTTGAATATGCAAGACTGAAGTGAAGTCATATTTGCTCTCATAACTAAAAAAAGAGGTTAAGGAGAAAATGTGTATGGTTACAAGTGTAATAGAGGTGCCGATAGCTCAGTCGATAGAGTGTCTGGAGGCCCGAGTTCGATTCCCAGTCCGAGCATCTGACTATCCTGTCAACTTAGCAGCAAAATGGATAGCTAGGTATTTTCAGATGCGGCGAAAGTGAAGGTGGCGTGGAAAGCAATGTTAAAACTACCACACTATGCCATATGCCAAGAAAAAAATCAGGGCACTACGCCTGAGTTTCCTACGCTCAACTCTGAATATGGAGCTTATTTTACTTTTCTTCGACAGACAAACATCCTGTCCAGGAGGTGAGTATCATCACTTGTTCAGTTTCTCGCTTTAGAAACCAGGATGAGCTCCGGTTCTATATGCCATAACGGCCTTGAAGGAACTTTACTTATTTTATGTATAATTTCAACCATATTATGAGAAGAACAGGAGTATTGAGTGCAGTCGTAATACACCTCAAAACTCAGAACCCAAATCATCTAGTTGTCCACATAACCTCATTGTTCAGGGTCATTATCTGGCAGACAAGGTGGATGGAGAGCTTACAACATGCCAATGGCAGTGTAGCAATTCTACAGTAAACTTACTGTTGTTTAAATCTCAGGGATGAGTCTTTGTGCTGAACATTATGTTTTGGCCCCACTGTGTCACTGATCTTGGTCCCCATATAACAGGCCCAGTCTGAGCCTAAAACATTGTGTGACCACCCTGGCAGGGTTAGATGACAAAAGCTTGCTGTTGCATTGTATTTTGAGAAGGCAAAATACTTTCGTCCTGCCACAACAACTTCAAAGCCCTGAAAGACAAAGAAAGAAATTCACAATTACAGTGGAGCTTGGCTACAACTGGAATGATGGGTATGGTGAGGGGGGGGGAAACTTGTTGTAGCCAAGTACCGTAGTAACAGGCAGCGCACATTCCGAGATGACCCAAGGCGTTCCAGTCTCCTCGTTGTCCGCATCAACCCGAACACAGGCTAAATGATGCACAGGTTGATATCACACATGCACACACACAGTTACAGGCAGCTACTAGTATGAGTGGTTAGGCTGCCAGACTGGGGATCATGAGGTCCCAGGTTCGAATCCTGACAAAGCCAGGCCCGATGTTGTGTCCCTTAGGAAAGACAATTAACACACATTTTCCCCACTCAACCCAGGTGCAAAATGGGTACAAGCACTAGCTTGGGTGTAAAAACCTACCTCTAGCGTTCTGTCCAGGAAATGATTATAATCACCTGTTCCGTTTCATGCTATTGAAACCAGGATAAGCTCCGGCTCTATGGGCCGTAATGGCCTCAAAGGAACTTTACTTTACTGTAGACCCTAAGCCGAAATGATACAAGCTATTAACATTTTTTTATAATAATGTGGTATGGCATGTAATGGGCCCTATGTATGGGCATGATAATAACAATATTGTAGCCTACATGATGTATACATGCAGTATGTAATATGTGGATCTAGCCTATGGGGAGTGTCACAGAAGAACACCAATCCAATTTTTCCTTCTTATCATTACATTTTTATTCATGTAAGAGCTTTTCAAGTCGATATGAGCTATCGTTTCCTTTGATAGACAGTGTGCGGTTGTGCATATGTTCGGCACAAAATCCCCCGTTGCTGTGTAGGGCAGGGCATCGGTGGAGGTCACTCTTAGCATGCACATTTTAAATATATGTATATATATATATTTGAAAAGTCTGGTTATAAATGAGATCTCGTTGTATCCAATGTCATTGTAGATGCTCCAATAAGATGCTCAATGTACAACAATATAAAAATTTGAAAAGCTGTTGCATGTATTTGTGGAGAAAAACATAAAAGTGAGAAGTAATGATGCACAATTCCAGTACGCAGCATGTAAAAATTATACTGATGATCTAAACACAAACAAATTTGGCTGATTGTAACTGTCTAATCTTAAATGTTTTGTGTATTTTAACATGTTAGGTTTGAAAGTCCAGGCTGTTTACTTACCACCCTTCTCTCTCTAGGACTTCCAATAAAAATCTTATTATAGCATAATATTCAGAATATTATCATATTCAAGTAATTTATCTTCATTCCAAAACTTTTTTGCCTTCATCAGAAAAAGAAACAAGACATTGATCTTGCTTATTTTAATTGTGATTTTTCAATCGTCTGAATTGTAATGTCTCTCATATCACAACATACCTGTATACACACAGATAGATCACATTTTCAGTGGAAGGTAAGTGGTATAGAGGTGTGTAATTAAAATACAAACCTGATTGTAGACAAGGGTCCAAAACCTTCATTGTTGTGTTCATCACGAGCAATATCTGGATAGAAGAGAGTCACTCTGAATTGTGTGACTGGATCTACATTGAAGAAATGAAACAAGAAATCATTAAAATGATTATATATATTTCAAACATGTGTGGGCATGCATAAATTAGGTAGAATCTAGCATTTTGAAAATTTAAGTTATAGGCCAAACCCACTTGATTTTATTTTATTGCTGGAGTAATGGTTGCACTGGATGGCAGAAAAGATGGAAGGAGGGTGGGAAGGGGGAGGGGAAGCTAGTATGCGAGAGAGAAGAGAATAGAAAAGAATCCTACAGGTCAAGACTGAAATGAATTCTACATGCAGGGCACAATTTAAAGAAAAAAACGAATTCACAAATTTCTAGCAATAAAATTTTGTTTCAGATTTTTCATGACAGAACACGGTGCTGTACAAGTAACCAAAAGGCTGATACTTTACTGATAGTTTGTGCAATGACAGGTTAAAAAATGTTTTTGTGTTTTTCGGGCAAGACCCACCCTCTGGTCTATGTAGGTACAGGAAGGAGTTCCGTGGACATTTGCTTATACGGTGGAACCTCTTTTATCAGGAAATCTTGGTGGATCATAAAATTGTTCTTATTAGCCTGGTTTCCCACTCACTCGGAGACTTAGGAATTTAGGTTTTCCTTCAACCATCTGAGGCCACGTTAAATGCATCTAGATTATTGAAACTTAAATCAGTTCTCTTCTTGCTGGCTGCCTGGAATAGAGATTGAACAGGAAGATGTCTATTATCTAAAAGCAACAAAAGATGACAGATGAATAGAGAGTGGTAAAATACAAAATTACACGAACGATTTATTGTAGCCACATGACTAGTTGATCAAAACAAACATGAAATTCATCAGTGGTGTCACTCACAGTCACAGGCTATGACAGTGCATGAGTCTCCTTTAAAATGTCCCCCCATGTCAACACCATACTATATTTTTGGTGGAAGAGCAAGGGCTGGCTCGACTCCTGATTTCACACCTGTGTAATGGATGTCTGGTGTGTCTGGCTTATGGGTATTGTGAATTGGCACTTATGACAATGTCATGTAAGGTATAACATGTCTAGCACTAACACAGGTGTAAAAAAATAATTATGGAGAAAATGTTAAGGTAATGACACAAGATAATATGAAAGCCCCATAGGAACAAAGGCGAGACAAATTTAAGGAATAGACAGAAAGAATCATGACCACCATGAGGATCAAACTGTGCGACCTCTGCATTGGCACCCATCGCCTCGCCATGAAAAGAAAGCGCGCTACCAACTGAGCTAACTACGCTACCTAAAGAAGTCAAAGATAGCTCTAGGGGAAGGAGTTCCGTGCTTTCTAGGGAGCGTAGTTCGTTCGGTTGGTAGCACGCTTTCTTTTCATGGCGAGGCGATGGGTGCCGACGCAGAGGTCACGGGTTCGATCCCCATGGTGGCCAGGATTTTTTTCTGTCTATTCCTTGTATTTGTCTCGTCTTTATTTCTATGGGACTTTCATATTATCTAGTGTCATTACCTTCACTTCCAACATGCCCCTTGCCTCACTGTTTGTCTTTATTTATCGGAGAAAATGTTGATGATAAGTAATGCAAACCCACAAAAAAATTGTTCCGATTAGCTGTGACCTTTCCTGTTTGGAGTATAAAATATGCCTAGAATTAAAAAAATTCTGTTAACTGGGATTTCTTCCCATTTGGTCAGGTTTCCTGATTCCCGATTAGAGAGGTTCCGCTGTATTATATGGACCATATTGCTGAACATGAAACTCAGTAGAATTACTTAAATTTAAACAAAATGCATTTATAAATTATAATAAAGTGCATAGTACTGAGTGCTAGATCTAGATGCTTCTTTTAAATTTGACTTTTGTAAAATCTATCACAATCCATAAAAGATTCTAGATAAGATGGCACTCCTAATAGAAGTGAATGCTACAGCAAATAGTGGCCAGGTGGTTTTTAATTTATTATACCAAATCATAAATAGTAATCAGATACTTAGATCTAGAGATCTAGGTATTTTATTAAGTGAAAATGCTATCTTATGACTTTATTCAGGGGTGAGCCCCCTTTGTTTTTCAGTAGCTTCTCACATAAACAAGGGGTTGCCCCCCCCCCCCACCCTCTCACATAATGAAGGGGTGCCCCCCTCCCCCATTTTCATTTAATTCTAATTAAAAGTTGGTGCAGGTGGATCTATTCCTGGTACCAATATGATCTAGATATAGTCTAGATCTAGATCTAGATTCCAGATTTTTTAAAAACAGTGTATTGACAGTAAACTCTATTCTAGTTTAAGTATAAAAATATTGTATCTCACTCTGGAAATTTGAACAATCGTTCTTGTTTTTATCCTGGTTTCCGGGGCCCAGGGAGAAAAAGCCAAGATCCTCGAATATCCTCATAAGTACAATTGGCTATTGTATCACATTTGACAGGGACTAGAATACATTGTAAGATAAATAAGATTATGATTAACAGTCCAAACTGTAGACTAAGAGATTGAGCCATCTTGTGTGTAGGCCTAAATCAAGAGTTCGTTTCGTTCATAGACCCTTG
>JAXRKP010001101.1:162500-167022 GCA_037039925.1 Doris montereyensis | reverse complement strand
TAAAAACATCAGGAGGAGTAATAGGTAATGAAGGAGGGATAACTTCTCTAAGTTGAGAGGCTAACAGATTTGTGTCTAAAGTATAACATGGAAATAGCCAACACCTTTTCCCCCTCATAAAGATATCTACAAATATAAAGAGTAAATGAAGACAGAAATCAAAAGTCAATCATAAACTGCAATGACATACTTGTTGGCAGCTCCTTTTTTACAGTACAATGAATGCAAGTTAACAGCAGAGATGAGATATCTAATGATTATCACCGAGTGTCTGCCAAATGAGATTACTGACTGAGTATAACTAAGAGAAAAGGATAGAAAAAATACTTAAACTCAAACTAAAAAGAATAAAATAAACCAGATGTAAAACAGATACCAATCCAGGGTAAAACGATGTATTTGTGAAGGGAAGATGGATCTGAATGATAGCACAATAGGGAAAGTGGCAAATGTATAAAAAACACTGCTCAGTTGTACTGATGACCCCACAAATATTTCTGTGGTAAGAAATAAATCCAAAGAAGATAGGAAAAGAACAGCATGGTAGAATGATAATGTCAAAAGTATGATCAAGAAAACAAGGATACCTGCCTGGAAGAAATACTTGCAAACAGAGAGGCCAGAGGATAGGATATATTACGTGGGTAAAAGAACTATGGCCAAAGAAAGTGAGAAAAGTAAAACAGGAACAATGGGAAGAGTTTGGACAAAAACTGAAATCTACCGAGGAAATCAAAAGCTGTTCTGGGTTGCAATGAAGAGCATGAAAAGAAAAAAGCATGCCCAGTACGACAAATTAAAAAGCCAAGTGAGAAATAAGACAGCGACATCATGGAAACATGGAGACCTTATTTTCAGCAATTACATAACCCTGCTGGAAATTCAAAACAAGAAGTACAGATCAACTACTAAGAATAACAAGTAGTCCAGATGAGACAGTTAGAAATGTGTATATCTCAATGGAAAAAATTCGAAAAGGTCCCAGGAGCAGATCAGGTTTATCCAGAAGTGGTCAGAAACCAAGGGAAAGAGGCAGATAAACTATTACATGCAATATGTCCTGAAGTGAAAAGAGGTGCCAGGCAACTGGGAAAAGGGAACGGTGGTTCAAATCCATACGACAGGATCAACTATAGGATGCTCAAACTATAGAGGTATATCACTATTTAGCGTACCAAGATACTGAAATGAGACTAAGGAAAAAGAGTAGAGGATCAGATTGAAGAACATCAGAGTGGATTTAGACCAGAAAGAAGTGTAGAAAACCACATATTTACAATTAGACAAATAGTAGAAAATTTGCCAGAGAAACATTGCACTTTCAAAAGAACACAATGTAGAACAATTTTTTTTTAATAAACCAATATGTGCAGTGAGAGTAGCTGGAAACGTGTCTGAAGAATTTGAAGCAGATATAGGAGTAAGGCAGGGTTGTATTCCTAGTCCCTTTTGTTTATCACATTATGGATTCAGACGCAAATGAATCTTCAAAAATGAAGAAAATGAATGTAGGCAAGTGAAAAAAACTCAAACCAGTAGTCTATGAATACTTTCATTTGCTGATGATTTAGTTTTGTTTAGTATCAACCTGCTGAATAATGAGCTAAATAAAAGAGGAATGAAATAAATGTAAAGAAAACCAAAACAATGCTAGTAACTAGGGAAGCTAAAACACAACATCTTAAACTGGGCATTACCTAGGAGTAATGATTCACTCAGAGAGAAATGTAAAAAAAGAAATCAGTCAGTGAATCCAAAAGGAAATGACAACATTATGTAACCATCTAGGAAGGGCATTTATAGATAAACAAAAATTGTCAACAAAAACCAAAATGGCAGTATACAACACAGTTTATTGTCTTACTCTCCTTTGGAACTTATACAGTAGGGAATACAGTAGAGTATAAACAGCTGGAAGGAAATATGTAAGAAGAGTAGTAGGAAAACTAAAAGAGACAAAATCAGAAACACACCACTAAGAGATCAAACCAAAGCAGATGGCCTAAAAACTAAGATAGAATACATCAACTGAGATGTTTTGGGTATGTGAAGAGAATGGATGGCAACAGAATGGCTAAATCAGTATACAATGATTAGACCAAATGTAAAAGACCAAAAGGCAGACCTCGTAGAAAGTGGGGGGGTGATGATGTAAAAGAGACGTTAAAGCAAAGAAATTTAACTTTCACGGAAGGAAACAGAAAATGACAGGACAGGGTAGCCCGTAGAAAAGATCATTTCGGGCATCTAAAATCATACACCGGAAGGAAGAATGGGAACTGAAAAAGACAGAAAGAGAAAGAAAGACAGACATAAAAAAAGGAAGGTGAATCGTTGTCATTGTTCTACCCAGTAACAGGCTATATTAGAGAAGGGTCTGACATAGTACGGGTTTCACGTAGCATAGCTTTGATATGATTTGATTTTATCTACATCCATGAATAAGGTGATCTCGGTTGTTTTTTTTCTGTAGGATTTTTCGTTTTTTCTCGCATTGCCCTCAGAAACGTATGGATCTTTAACGTGCACAGAATGTTGCGATCAGCTCAATGGATCTACTTTTTGATCGTCCGTCTCCGATGGAACCAATGATTTGATCCACCTAAGTGGATAATGATGGTGTTAGTTTTTTACTAGAAAAACTAGGAAAAAGTCAGCTTGTAGGGGAACCAACCGACAGCCTTTTGCTTAAGAGGCCGATATACATCCTGCCTCTGGATCACAGAGTCCCCCGTGAAATAAAGCGCAAAATGGGCTATTCTATGTCTGAAAAGGTCTTCTGGACGCGGATAGGAGAGGGAGGGGGTGTTAAGCTTCGCTGCTTGTACATGTACTTGGTCTGTTGTTGTAACTGCATTGGTAAATTTTGTCGATGTTCTTGGTGTTGTACATGTTTCTGTTATACTATTTGTCACCAACGCAGGCGATATCGTGGAGAGATTTAAAAAACCTAATATTGTTGTTTATGTGTGCATACATACATATTATTATGTCTCATAACTCCATAGAGGAACACAAGGCGTCAACAAAGTGCTTCCATTCATTTCTGTCTTGGGCAAGCGAGTTCAACTCATGCCATAACTTTTGTTTGCACCATTTCTTCTTCAATAGTTCTTCTCCATGTTCCAGATGGTCTCCCTTTCTTCTTTTTTTATTGCGGTGTCCATTTTATAGCAATAAATGGATGTTTTGATTTTCCATACGAAGTCCAAGTCTCTTCATCTGCGTCTTCGTACTTCTTGAACAATGTTGTCGATTTTTGTCCGCAATGCATTGTTTGTTTGACATCCTATTGGATGTGCATTATTCTTCAGAGACACCGACCTTCAAACCCCTTCAATTTGCATAAACATAGGAAGGATTAAATGTCCAATTGACACCAAAAACAATATTGTGGAAGTCACGTTTTTGTACATGGTCTTCAGTGGACACAAATCTGAATCAAAAACAAGGAATACAAATTTAAGTGTTGAATCGACATAATTATGTTGACCTGAATGAAACTGTGTATGAGAATGTATCTCCTTCTTTTCCATTCAATAGCTCCATGTAATAACACTTGAAGGTACCAAGGAAATCAACACTCTGACCAAAGCAAGTGTCATCCAGAACAACATAACAAGGTGAGGGGGATGAGGGAGGGAGGAAGAATAATGCAAGGACAAATATTGAGATTTCATCATGTCATAACGTTGAGTGTATTAGACCTTGTTAAAAAGTATATGTTCAAGGGATTTTTCGAATTTGATTTACCCACATCCACAACTAAGGTGATCTCTGGGTTTTTGGTAGGATTTTTAATTTTGCCCAAACTGCCCTGTAAACAACCAATGGATCTTTAACGTGCACAGTGTTGTGATCTGCACACGGGACCTCCTTTTGATCGTCCGTCTCCGATGGGTCACATACCTGGACCGGGGGGGCATTTTCAACCGTCGGCAGGGCTCGAACTCCACTACCTTTGGTTGATATGCCGATACCTTACCTACCGGAGCCCCTCTATTCATGTGACAAACGGGACGTTAGTTTCTTTATTTCCATTCCAAAAGAAACATTCACGCGAAAGTTTCATGTTCCAAAAATATTTTGCCGTATCTTTACTGTGAATAAATGTGCTCCCGATTACGTCTGTCACATTTTTACTCCAGTCCGGTAGGTTTGATCTGATTTTGATTTTACCCACATCCACGACTAAGGTTATCTTGGAGTTTCTCGTATGATTCTTTAATTTTGCCCGAACTGTCCTGTGAACAACCAAGGGATCTTTAACGTACACAAAGTGTTATGGTCTGCACACGGAACCTCGTTTCTATCGTCCGTCTAGGCTTCGTACCACCTACCTGGACCAGGGGGTAGGCTTGACTCGAGAAAGCTCCAGAAAATATTCAACTGTCGTTTCTTTTCTTGTTTGGGGTTAAGGTGGGGGTTTTTGTTCTGGTTTTATTGTTGTTTTTATTTTGGTTGCTTTTTGTTTGTTTGTTGTTGTTGGGTCGGAGGGGGTGGGGGGGGGAGAATGTTAGGT
>JAXRKP010001101.1:147500-155000 GCA_037039925.1 Doris montereyensis | reverse complement strand
GAGAGAAGGAGAGAGATAGAGAGAGAGAGAGAAAAAGGGAAGAAAAAGGCAGTAAACGGCTTATCTGAAACGTATCTGGCATTTCAGATAAGTCGTTTACTCTGTTCGCTTATTGCATCGATATATTTGTAATTTGCATACATTTTGCACCTTTAGTGTAAAATTTTGCCTTGATTGATACTTCCTTTCATTCGTTCTCTATCATTTCTCCTTTCTAGACCCAGTGAGATATAGATCTAGTCTAATAGTTATCCTCTTTTTTCGTTCTTGTTTCCATACTCACACCTCCCTCTCCCTTTCTTCCCTATCATACTCTCTTTTCTTCATTTCTCTTCTCTCTCCTCTCTCTCTCTCTCTCTCTCTCTCTCTCTCTCTCTTCTCTCTCTCTCTTCCCTTCTCTCTCTCTCTCTCTCTCTCTCTCTCTCTCTCTCTCTCTCTCTCTCTCTCTCTCTCTCTCTCTCTTCTCTCTCTCTCTCTCTCTCTCTCTCTCTTTCTCTCTCTCTCTCTCTCTCTCTCTCTCTCTCTCTCTCTCTCTCTCTCTCTCTCTCTCTCTCTCTCTCTCTCTCTCTCTCTCTCTCTCTCTCTCTCTCTCTCTCTCTCTCTATATATATATATATATATATATATATATATATATATATATATATATATATATATATATATATATATATATATATATATATATATCCTTCTCTATCTCCTTCTCACCTTTTATTACTTACTTATTTTTATATTTTTATTTCATTCTAAATTTGAACCTTCCATTGTCTCTCATTCTTCACATCCCCTTCTACTTACGTTTCTTATCATCACTGTCTTTTTCTTTTTTCTTCCTCCTTTCTGTTTTTCTTCTGACATCACATTGTGTGATGCTTGAGGTAGTACTTAGATCTAGATCTAGATTCTAGCTATTTCTTGTTTGTTGTCTGACGAAGGGTTATACCCGAAACGTCACATGTTTGTTCTGTCTTTATTAGTGGAGTTGTCACTTATTGTCATATTTCGCTTTTGACTTCACTCCACTGTGGCTGCTTCTTTTTATATATTTCTATAAAATAGTTTGCAGTAGTGGAGTCATGCTGGTCATCATACGTCTATGGCCCATCTGGTTGGCCGAGCGATGGCTGATACGTTCAAGGTTGTTCGTGCAAGCGTGATCCCAGGTAGACCTTTGCGACAACATTTTTAATTCTAGGTAAATATTTTACAGAACAATGGAAATAATTCATAGTGCATAGACAGGATAGGGCGAAAGTTGAGCATGCGGCACTTTGAAGGTCACTTCTAGTTTGCCTTAGTAAACTTGAGAGGAGAGGAAAAAGGCAATATTGCACTCCTTTTACGATTACTTGTCTGTTTGCCAACCAAAACATAATAATACTGTTTTATGATAGTATGTCTCGTTCAATTTTTATTTTGTTGTGCTTTTGTTGAAGTTTTTTTTTTTTTCTTTTACATAATTAGGTCATCTATAGTTCACTGCTCTTCTACGTTTGTTACAGAAATGATGGAGACCGTTTCGTCGATTGAGAATTGGAGATAGGGAAAAGACTGGGGAAGGTCTTCTTCCATGCTGACTAGAATTTGAGACATCTAGATACCAAGCTAGATCTAGATCTAGATTCATATTGCATTACGTCACACACTTCGTTTTCTCTCATGATAAGCGTTCTAGCTTCAATGTATAGAATAAAGTAGCATGCCTGTAGACAATGGTGGCTTCTGATTTCTCTTTATTATAAAGGTGGATCTCTTGAACTTTGACTGGGTAAACACAGACACCACTGTGTCGTGTACGAGTGATATCGAGTACAATTATCAGATCGAATGAGTTTACACAGGGGTTTTTTTATTGTAATGACCAGAAATCGAGAATTTAGATCTAATAACACAAAAAGTTTCATCGATCGCAGGCAACCAATTTTTCCGATCAATTTAATTACTGATTTGATCGGATGGTTCATTCGATAAGAATTTAAAGCGAGGTATTTGAAAGCTTCATGCAAAATATGGTGGTAGTGGTTCCTGACTTTATATCGTCCAATACTAGAGAAGGCTAGCATTATACAAAATATAGATATCTAAGTGCCGAAAGACCGACAAGGGTAAGATAATTTGGATATTAGTATGAGCATTAAGTTGCTCGCCATACCGCGAAGAGTAGATCAGGACATTACGAAATTTACAGAACATCGTTAGCATTATCATGATTGCGTCACAATTAAATAAAAGAGGAAAAGGAACCGGAATTCAGAAATGGATTGGTTAGTAACATTCGGACAGGAAAATATAATTGAATGCGTTGATTTTATTACTGCAACAGACGATCATTGGGTGATTATATGGTCGGGCCCCAATCCATGCGCATAAAACTGTATTTCTTGTCCTGTGACCCATCAACAAATATCTGTATTCTTTTAACTTTCTTTTAAACCAAATGCGGACTTGTACACGTTGTGACATGTTTTCATCGCACCATGTACACAGTGCTCACACGATGTACACCAACCTTTCTGACAATCACGTGACCCTGGTTGTAACAATTAGAATTCTTTTAAAGTGTCGTTACGGGCTTGTCCGGGTTTGTATAGCCTGAGGCGGAACAAGTGATAACACATTGTCTCCTGGACAGGACATTCGTTTGTCACAGGTGTTACTCCCCAACTGGTGCTGGTACCCATCTGTATCTGTGAGAAAATGTGTTAAAAATCCTCCCCAAGGAACACAACGTCGGATCTGTCAAGCATTGCCAGGTTTCGAACCCAGACCCCCACAATCTCATATCCGGCAATAGCTTAACTACTAGGTCAAAAAACAACCACAGCCCTGGCTTTGGACATTCATTCAATATTATTTCGGTTGCTGTTGGTTGTTGTTTTGTTATTGTTAGGTTCAGTGTTGAGGTGGGGTTATTTTTTTGTAAGGGGTTGGGGATACTTAAGGTGGGGGGAGGGTTAGCTGGTGGAGTTGCTTTTCTTGTGACCTACGTGTAAGGCAAAGCAATATGCATTTTATTGAAACCCGAAGGAAGTATAGCTTTTCAAGATCATACATTAATGATTGTTAAGATGTAACGTGGGCATAGTCAAAAACACTGGCGAAATATTGTTTTTATCTACGTAACTATTTTCAAGCTAACTACGCATTGTGGGTAATGCGCTCTCTGTTCATTGAAAGACGATTAGTAACCAAATATTTTTGTTTTATCTGTTTTCTTTGTATTTTTCCTTTGTTCCTATGGTGCTTCAAAATTTATTTCATGTCGTGATTGATCACTTTCGACGTGCTCCTTGCCTCAGTGTTTCTCTTTCTTCTATAATTTATTCTTAGTGTTCTGTTTTGTCGTGATTTTAATGCTATACCATTCTTAGTGACTGTCTTATTAACCCTTTGCTCTATCGTATGACGTGTTGTGTGCTAGGTTAGATTTTAGTCTAAGTCTTAGCAAGACCAACGGTGGGTAAGGGTTAAGCACATGCCATCCGTACCTGTGCTGGAGGCCCAGCTTTGATTCTGGTCTGTAAGCTTGACCTTTTCACCCAGACATTTTTTTTACCCTTTCCAATTAAGAACCACGCCTGTCATTCAAGGTAGATTCTTCATTTTGCCGGAGATGTGGTTCAGAACTACGTTGTTTCTCCCTCAACCCAACAGTACGTCCTGTTCATGCAAATTATCCTCAAATAGATTCCCTCAGCAATTTATTAAAAAAAATCAAATAACCAAGCAAACCATCAGCTCACCACTTATGATGGAAATGGATGAAGTAAGAGCATACATAACTGACCACCTGCAAAACAGCGTAAGAGAGGCCTTGAAGCAGCATTCTTTACCACTGCAGTGCAAAACGGAAGTGACCCGGGTTTACTAGCATTTAAATGGCGATCCTAAACCACCCTTCCTCTATCGTCCCCTCCGGACCATGACACATCAGTCGCTCTTTGCGACTTAGCGTAGACTATGATGGCGGCCATTTTGTATCAGCCGTCCCAATTGCAGTTGAGGGGTCTAGCTGTGACTCCCAGAGGAAAACTCCGCTCCTTGTGGCCCATGGTTTACACGACAATTCAAACCCTCGGGCTTTCAATGACTTCATTGATGATAGGAAAAGAATGGGTTGGTCGTAACGCCGACAATAGACGCGTCGAGTTAAACAGCCGATGCTTTGAAAGATCAAATACGCCACCAAACGCGACGTATTTACGTCTTTTGAGATAGCGTACGGTCATTACAAATAAAATAATAAAATTGATCCAATTTATGTTTTTGCTCATTTTTAATTTTTTTATCATAATATGACAAGCCCAACTATTGGTCACAAATTTCATCTACAAAAGAGACAAAAAGAAGGCAAGCAAAGATGTGTGCCCACCTTGCAATGCTTACCAGGGCCAGCAGGCGAGGCAGCCAAGGCCTAATTGTTGTCCAAATCCAATGGGATTTAGCCTGGATTCCGCGTAACCCCTGAAAGCTTAAAACCAACGGATTAAACACAGCCAATGGTGGAGCACCATGTTCTCAGCATGTCTGGAGGAAATCTAAGTTAGTGTAGAAAATCTGTGATAGGGAAAGGACCTCTATATTGTTCATCCTTTACATATCTTACACTATACAAGGGTCTATCACGTCTTGGTTATTGCCTCCAAGATACATGGCTCGGTTAGGAAGTAAACAGCTTATTTGTGGATTGAAATATAGAAACAGTCATATTATCCTAGTGACAATGACACGGACCAGCAAAAACAAAGTAAGTCATCTTTTTACCTTTCACTGTCGGTTTTCTCAGGTTTCCTGTGTGTACATGGATGTGTGTGTGTGTGTGTGTATATGTGTGTGTGTGTGTGTGTGTATGTGTGTGTGTGTATGTGTGTGTTGTCCTAAACAATTTCAAACTATTTATAACTTCATAAATTCTAACACCGGGATATTTTTTCTATCAGAAATTTTATACACTAAGATGGGAAGGAAATTAAACAAGCATGACTGAGAAACGTTCTAGCTTGTCTTAATCTACGTTGTTTATTTTGTTGTCTCTGTGAGATGTGTGCCAACCATTGCCGTCATCACCTCGTGACTACCTTTTGGTTAGTGTGGTTTGGTAAAGGATTTTTCGACCGCAAAGGTTTTACTTTTTTCCCATTTCCCCCTCCTGGCTTTTTTCTTTTTTAATCACTCTGAAAATGGCAAGCTTTTATGAGAAAATCTCAACTACGACACCACATGTTTTATACAGGAAGTATACAACTGTAACATAAACATGTTTAGATATAAATTCACCTTTTGCGTGTCAAGAGTTGTTGCAACATGTATCAGCATCAGCAACAACAACAACATCATAGCTTTTAAGTAATAGATCCTTTAAATACGTTTTCAAGGCACACGATAAAACATTGCATGGACAACTATCCTTTTTATTTGATTGTTTTGGTAATATTAAATTTCCACATTCAACGATAAGGTCTAAATATAGACTATGCTACCTTTTCCTCTTGTGTTTCCTGTCGAGCTTAAAAGCCAGCTACTGTTGACCCCGATTTTCGATATTCTGACACGCCGCCATTTTGATATTTCGGAAGTTGGCGGTTGGAGTCAAGAAAACCGGTGTCATCTCTGCTTTCACAAGATGGCAAAGTTTGAACTTTATAGTGTCTGATTTTAAGACAGTTGTCAATGTCTTGAAGAGTTGTGGTATAGTTATGTCTTCATTCCCCACATGACAGCCAAGGTAAGAAACAGAAATGTACAAGTATTAACGAGTTCATAGAATCAACAACTCTTACCCTTCCTTTCTCTTCTTGACATGATCCATGACTATGGCTGTTGGGCTGATAAAAGAAAAGTGCATGGCTGCTTTAATTTCTTTTGATTCAAATTTGATTTTTAGTCACACATAGCCGTTAATATCTGACTTTACAAAGTTAATACAACTTTTCCCCAACACCCTCGAACAATTCTTTTTCTTCTTTTCTTAAATTCAAAACTAAACTGATCTTCGTAAAACATTAGCATCCGCTGAAAAAAAAACCCAATCTAGTTAAATCCTGATATTCAAACCAAAAAGGATCTCTCGATAGTTACATATATTTGACATTTGATTCTAGATCAGATTCTTGTTTTCAGGTAGCACATTCACAACTGTTAATAAAACACATATTACCGAATTTGCAAATACACAAGAATATCACAATATTGTTTAGATCTAGATCTAGATCTAGTTCTCTTGTAAAGGAGCAATACGTCAAATTGGTCATCAACAACATCACAACAACATCACTATGTCTTATATCTGTCAGGCTATTTGATCCTGTGTTATGGAATATTCCCACCCCCACCCTACTCAGCCCCTTCCCATCCATTCTCCCACCCTCTCATTTGCCACCCCAAAAATTATAACTTAATTGGTTTTAAGGGCGATGGGAGATCATTACACTTTAGGTTGACAGTAAAGATGATGATAATCATGGCAATGACGGTGGAAATGGTTTGTGGTAGTGATGGCGACAATATTGGCTTTATTAGGTTGATTTTTATTTAAATTATCATTTGTTTTCATCTTTAATATTGGTGTTTCGGTTTTAATTTTGTCCCCCCACCCCCAACATAAAAATGCTGATGATTCTATCTCTGCTAGGATTAGCTTTTATCTTCTTACAAATACAATTCTTATAATCTATTTTAGGCTTGGGATTGGACCATTGTGATTTTTGTTCCTTTTATTTTTATCGTTTTTTTTTTGTTTGTTGCTTTTAATCTATGTGTTCATTCGTTTTTGGGTTTTTTACGTATTTATATAAATATGTGCATGTCTTGGTCACATTTTTGTTGTTGCTTCTTTCTTCTATTTTCCTTCTTTGCTTATTGTTTCAAATTAATTAACTTTTGTTTTTATTTTCGATTTTCTGGTTTTGGTTGTTTCTTTTGAGGGTTTGTTCCTGTTCCGATTGTTTATGTTTGTTATTGTTTTTGTTATTCATCGCTTCCGTTCGTATGTGATTGCTTTCTGATGATGTCAATGTTAGTGTTGTTATTGTTTGTTTTGTTTTGTTCTTCTTGGGTGTTCGTTTCTTTACTCCTAATAAAAATCAGTCTAAGTCTGATAATTTGTTTCCTAGTCGTGCATTTAACTCTTGTTATCCTTTCTTTCAATCTATGTCAGTGCAAATCTAGATATGTCTGTATGAAAAATGTCTTCCATTAGTCATCCCTATTTCACTATCAACTGATATAGTTTTGAAAAGTTCGATGATGACAAATGTATCAATGTCAATCTCCATGTTTCGACAAACAAGTAGACATACACATCAGAATAACAACATGGCCAGTATAATCTCTACATCCATGTATTCTCTTCACTCGGATTCTTTGTAGCAACACTAACGGTAGTTTGTAAGGTCTTGTATAGCCCAGCTTAATTGTATTTTCTTGTGATTATGTCTGTCGACAATTAGCTAGTACACGCTATTTACAATAAATAAGTTTAATCATTTCCAATCAAAAGAT
>JAXRKP010001101.1:137500-140000 GCA_037039925.1 Doris montereyensis | reverse complement strand
TAAATTTAACCCTGTGTCTGTTAGACAAATCTTTGTAAATTTAGCCTTATGTCTGTTAGACAAATCTTTGTAAATTTAGCCCTGTGTCTGTTTGTGTTTGGGTTGTATTTTGTTCTATGTCATTGGGTTTGATAATATAATTAAAACTCGAAGGGGATATTCAAAATGAAATTATTTCAAGAGCATCACTGATAAACCTTATGTCTTAACATTATGCAGACCTAAAAGAAAGAAAACCAATATCATAAAGATAAAGATTGATTTATAACCCGTGTTCTGCACATGTACAAACTCCCAGACATTCCATCATTTATCCCCCGGCAAGCCATTTCATTAAGTCCTTCTGAAGTCCCTGAAGAGTATACAGTATACACGCTTGTTATGCCCTTCATGCTCACACTTTGAAAAGATTATACTTTACCTACAGCTGGCTTCGCATTTACACCTGAGTAAAACGAGGAAAGCAGAGTGAAGTATAATGTAGTGACAAAAAAATGAACCAGTTTCAAAACCAGTGTCGTCATGATTAGAAAGTCACAACACTATTGAGGGCATCATAAAACACCTCAAATCAGAGAAAACAAGGCATATAGGAAATAACATTTTAAGATAGTATCACAAGAAACCAAAGTTCAGAAGATATAAGGATAAAAATAATACTTATACTAAAATTGTAACTTCTTAAACCACATTTTAGGTAGATATTGGTCTTACTTATAGATAACAGATTATATGCAGTCAATCTCTCTCTCTCTCAGTCAATTCTCTCTCTCTCTCTCTCTCTCTCTCTCTCTCTCTCTCTCTCTCTCTCTCTCTCTCTCTCTCTCTCTCTCTCTCTCTCTCTCTCTCTCTCTTCTTCTCTCTCTCTCTCTCTTCTCTCTCTTTTCTCTCTCCCCATCTCTCTCCGAGTCTCTCTCTCTTTCCCATCTCTCTCTCTCTCTCTCTCTCTATCTATCTATATATCTATCCATCTATCTAAATATAATATATATATATTAATGAGAATGTGTTACTCTTGGTGTTCCTTTGTCTCAATGGACAGGAGCGGGTGAGGAAAGGGGAGTAGGGAGTTATGTTTCATCGGCTTTCATCTTTAGTTAACAATGTCGCAGACTGACATTCAATTTTTAAAATATCACAGCCCCGCCCTAAAATCGCATTGAAATGCAGAAGTATTAATAGGAAGCTTGAAACCAAAATCCTGTTTTCTTTCATGCTTTACAAAATATGCTTTGTACCCCCCCCCCCCTCTCTTCCCCAACGAAAATGAATAATAAAAACATAAACGACACCCAATTCATACCTTGCCCAATAATTGTGATCAGGTGAGGATAAACGCTGTTTCGGAGAGAAAGGATAAGTTTACTTCTTTTCTTCTTCTTTTTTCTTTTTATCCCAGTGTGGAAAGTGTTAGGGCCGGTCAGGTGACATGTTTGTGGTACCGTTGCATCTGGTCCATTGACGGATTAGGGCCAGAAATTCTAATTACAAAGGATTAGGTTCTCCCACATTGAAAGCCGCTCCTATCACCCATGTTCCATTGATGGTTGGGGTGTTGGGCATGCTATGATGCATTTCACTATTGCTTTTTAAATCCACATATTCTAATGTGTTTCTTTGAAGTAGTACTTCAATTTGCTGCATGTTTTGAATGACCGTGTAATGATCAATGTCAATTTCCTCCTTGGCTAACGGTTAAGAACCGTAGTTTTAATTTTTCTCCACCCTTAAAAAAAGAAATAGAAAGCATTAATACCTAGATTATAATTTAATTCATGGATCTGTGGGCTTATATTTTCTACTGTCAATGAAATATGTGCCATTGTACTGTGGAGGATTTTCGTGTGTAATATATTGCATTCTAGTGTTATATTGTGTTGCACTGTATTTTATTGTGTTATATTGTGTTGCACTGTATTTTATTGTGTTATATTGTGTTGCACTGTATTTTATTGTGTTATATTGTGTTGCACTGTATTTTTTGTGTCATTGTATTGCATTGCATTGTATCTTGTGTTATGTTGTAATTGTATTGCATTGTGCTATTTTACATTATATAGTATTACATTTTACAATGCGGTGAATTATGTTATGGTCTTGTATTGTATTGTATTGTATTGTATTATATTGTATTACATTGCACTGCATTGCATTGCACTGTATTGTACTTTATTGTATTATATTGTACTGTACTATATTGTATTGCAATGTATTGTATTGTAATGTATTGCATTGTATAGGACAAGGTGTTATATGTATGTCTGTAATGATGTACGTTAGATTCCATCCCTTCTCTTAATCATGTGGAAACTTAAAACCTAGGAACGGACAAGTTTGAATGTATGTATCTTTGTTCGTGTTCAACTAATTGAAGTCTTCACCAATGTCTTTACACTAGTGTGTGACCGACACAAAACCCCAGAATAAAACAAAAAGCATCGTATGACTAGAGGGGAAGCGATAAAGAGAGGGAAAGAGAGAAAGAAAATAAAAGAAAATA
>JAXRKP010001101.1:127500-130000 GCA_037039925.1 Doris montereyensis | reverse complement strand
GCCAAGCGTCATCTCCTTCTTCCTTTATAAAGGTTTTTGGGATTTGATTCAGAAGCCAAAATGCCTTGGAGTCTTACCTTGGTCAACACTCTGATTCGTTAACCCCTTGAAGATGGGATTAGTGGCTCTAGTATGGAATAATAGAGTTCTCTCACTCTTTGATTCAGGAGTAACAGGTAAAAAGCATGTCTTCAACTTCAATGAAATCGTTGTTTTCTTCCTGTGTACATCCTGGATACTATATAAGTACGAAGTGCATATTCAATGGTTTGGATTTTGCTGGCTTTCACCTTGCAACTTGGAAACAACGTTTGGATTTTGCTGGCTTTCACCTTGCAACTTGGAAACAACGTTTGGATTTCTTATGTTTCATTACTATTCACATTCAAAGGCTTAGCAAACAAAAAGTTCCATATCAAAATGTATTGATCCTTGCTCCTGAAACGCGTCAGAAAATAATGTTTAACTGACTTAGACTAGATGGTTGCTAAGATATCCTAGCTCTACAACTTAGACTAGATGGTTGCTAAGATATCCTAGCTCTACAACTTAGACTAGATGGTTGCTAAGATATCTTAGCTCAACAACTTAGACTAGGTGGTTGCTAAGATATCCTAGCTCAACAACTTAGACTAGATGGTTGCAAAGATATCCTAGCTCTACAACTTAGACTAGATGGTTGCTAAGATATCCTAGCTCTACAATTTAGACTAGATGGTTGGTAAGATATCCTAGCTCTACAACTTAGACTAGATGGTTGCTAAGATATCCTAGCTCTACAACTTAGACTAGATAGGTTGCTAAGATATCCTAGCTCTACAACTTAGACTAGATAGTTGCTAAGATATCCTAGCTCTACAACTTAGACTAGATGGTTGCTAAGATATCCTAGCTCTACAACTTAGACTAGATGGTTCAAATATATCCTAGCTCTACAACTTAGACTAGGTGGTTGCAAAGATATCCTAGCTCTACAACTTAGACTGGATAGTTGCTAAGATATCCTAGCTCTACAACTTAGACTAGATGGTTGCTAAGATATCCTAGCTCTACAACTTAGACTAGATGGTTGCTAAGATATCCTAGCTCTACAACTTAGACTAGAAGGTTGCTAAGATATCCTAGCTCTACAACTTAGACTAGATGGTTGCAAAGATATCCTAGCTCTACAACTTAGACTAGATGGTTGCAAAGATATCCTAGCTCTACAACTTAGACTAGGTGGTTGCTAAGATATCCTAGCTCTACAACTTAGACTAGATGGTTGCTAAGATATCCTAGCTCTACAACTTAGACTAGATGGTTGCAAAGATATCCTAGCTCTACAACTTAGACTAGGTGGTTGCTAAGATATCCTAGCTCTACAACTTAGACTAGATGGTTGCTAAGATATCCTAGCTCTCAGGGTTATCGATAGATGGATCCATTTCTTTCCAGTGGGTTTTTCTTCTTCTGGATTAAAATCTGCCAGGTAGTTCTACCTCACAGTCATCATAATGGTGATTCAAAGATATTTTCAGTAGGTGGTTTTTCAAATTCAAATTGTCAAAAATATTGTCAAATGAAATAGAAACATGGAAGCCATCAATTTAATTATATCGATTTTGGTTGTTAACCTACATAGGACCTACTAGATCTATCATTCTGAGCAATTAATACGTCCAAAGTTTTTAGGATGGATATTTTGGTCGTTGTCGATACAGCATACAGCCCTGTGGCCAACAAGGATACTTATCATACCCAGCACAACGTGCACACAGAACACAGAACTTGGGAAGCTTAGGGTCCAAGCCTGGAACTACCTATACCTGAGATTTCCTAGGTCCAAGCCGATGCCGCACGGTGCTATGCTGTCAAGGTTTCCGTTGAAATTCCGGGAACAATATATTTCCATGAACCCCAGACCCAAAATTGTCAGGCAAACGCCACATCTCAAAACCAGGCAAGTTTAAACTATTGAATAGTCCGCTTGATGTGAACACAATGTCAATGTCAACGTGATGCTGACATCTGTAAACACGTTGAAGATTATTTTTTTCAGCAATAGTAGAAGCCAATTCAATTTTAGGTATGATGACATACAACAGTGCGTCCATGAGAAAACAAACAAACAAACAAGAGGGAATGTAGCACATCCTTCTTGTGTGTACATATTCCAGTTCCTTGCAGTTCCAAGCTTTCAACTTTCACCAAGAAAGCCTCGATCATATAACGTATTCTGTACTATTTACTATGGCGCCATATAACTTTGCTGTTTCATGAATACTTAGTAAAATCTGATTTCCTATTTGTATTAAAGACTCAACTGTAAACTTGATTGGAAAACATTTTCCTACTGACCGAGGACATGTGTCCACGCCATGTTAAAACAATAGTAAAAGGTCATATATTCTAGGTAGATCTCAATTTAAAACAGATATCTGAATGTTAATCTTGCACATTGAAAGCATTGCCTGGGTGAAATGAGTTATATTGAATATCAAATGATCTGTTGTTATCT
>JAXRKP010001101.1:65000-117500 GCA_037039925.1 Doris montereyensis | reverse complement strand
TATTCTATTGTCCTTCATCCTGTTTACATGAACAAACAACCTCAATAGATTTATTTATCTTAGTTTTTATGCCATCCACTTTGGTTTGATCTCTCATTGCTGTGTTTCTGATTTTGTCTCTTTTAGTTTTCCCTACTACTGTTCTTAGATATTTCATTTCAGCTGCTTGTACTATATTGTATTCCTTACTGTCTAAGGTCCAGGCTTCACTGCCATAGAGGAGAGTAGGACAATAAACTGTTGTACACTGCCATTTTGGTTTTTGTTGACAATTCTTGTTTACTTATAAATGCCTTTTCTAGATGATTATATACTGTCATTGCCTTTTGGATTCTCTGGCTGATTTCTTCTGTTATTTTTCTCTCTGAGTTAATCATTACAGCTAGGTAATTGTAGCTTTCAACTTGTTCTAAATTATCCCTGACCAAGTTAAGAGTTTGTGTGTTAGTTTCCCTAGTTCCTAGCACTGTTTTGGTTTTCTTTGCATTTACTCTCATTCCTCTTTCATTTAATTCATTATTCATCATGTTGATATACGACTGAAGGTCGCTTTCTGATTTTCCAAACAAAACTAAATCATCAGCAAATGAAAGCATTGATACATTTACTGGTTTGAGCTTCCACATACCTACAGTCATTTTCTTTATTTTTGATGATGCCTTTGCAACTGAATCTATAAATGGGATAAACAAAAGAGGACTTAGAAGACAACCCTATCTTACTCCTATATCTACATCAAATTTTTCAGATGCATTTCCAACTACTCTCACTGCACATGTTGGTTTATTGTAAAAAAAACTTTTAATGGCTTCTATTAAGTTGTGCTTTACATCGTGTTCTTTTAAGGAATGCTATAGTGTCTAAGTCAATATAACACAGGTGCAAGTCAATGTTTCTCTCAAGGAATTTGTCTATTTTTTGTCTAATTGTAAATATGTGGTCTTGTACACTTCTTCCTGGTCCACTCTAATGCTCTTCAATCTGATCCTTTACTCTTTTCCTTAGTCTCATTTCCAGAATCCTGGCATACACTTTTCCTGGTACGCTAAGTAGTGATATCTCTCTAAGTTTGAGCATTCCATACTTGATCCTTTCTTGTGTATTGATACTACAGTTCCCTTTTTTCCAGTTGTCTGGCACCTGTTTTGACTTCCATGATTGTTGACATATTGCATGTAGTAGTTTGTCTGCCCTCTTCCTTGGTTTTTAATCATTTCTGGATAAATTTGATCTGCTCCTGGGGCCTTTCCTAATTTCAAATTTCTTATAGCTGTTTGGATTTCTTCCATTGAGATATGTACATCTTCACATCTACACATCAGCAGAGCAAGATCAATCACTGCTTTTGTAGTCAATTTCGGCGTTAGTTTCAAAGGTAGACTCTACATCAAGTCATCGTTCTTGCCGACTGCATTACAGATCTACTAACAGATATATCCCCCCCCCCCCCCCCGACAAAGAATTGTCCACGCAGCTCACACGTTTACATATTTTTTATTTCATTTGATTTACCCACATCCACAACTAAGGTGATCTCTGGGTTTTTGGTAGGGTTTTTGATTTTGTCCGGACTGCCCTGCAAACAGCCAAGGGGTCGTTAACGTACAGAGTGTTGTGATTTTCACACGCGACCTCCTTTTTATCGTCCGTCTCTGATGGGACTAGGTGTCGATCCACCTGCCTGGACCAGTGTGTAGATTTTATTTTTTTTTTAAACGCGAGAAAATTTTTCAACAGTTAGCGGGGCTCGAACCCACTACCTTTTGGTTGAGAGGCCGACCCTTGCCTCTAGACTACCGTCCCCCAACTTTCTGCTTACTTGAACTATAATCCATCATTTACAAAACGAACAATAATGATGTCCTCTTACAGCAATGTCTTCTCAAGCTGTGGCTATCAGTCTATCAAATGTTGTCATATGAAAGTTATGTCATCGCAGGTGACAGCATTTCAATCATTCAGATGATCCCTTATGATAACAATGTCATCTCAAGCAGCAGCAAATTTCAGAGCATCCAATGAGTGTTAAAGTCACACATAGATCTTTAACCTCACAATGCGATCCTGTCACCTCAATGCCATGATGACTCATGTATGTTTGCCAAGCATGTATTTAACAACACAAGTGAAACGTACTTCTACCGATGGAATTGGAAAACTAACGCGACTAGGCTAACCATACTACAGACGCAAAAAAATTAATGATGGCTTCAATTTCTAGTCTAATCTTGTGGTAGGGAGGATGGGAAGGGTGATGGAGGGTTGGTTAATGGTTACCTACTTACGGTTATTGTGAAAGGAAGAACGAATGTGAGATGTCTGGGGACCCCCACCCCCTCCAAGATTTATTCAGAAATGAAAAAAAGGGTAGCCGGGGAGGGGAAGATGGGAAATGGAGATAGATTAGGGAGATTTCCTGACGATTTCCATTTACATATGTGTCAAAATAAATCGCTACCATTTAAAGAGTGGGCGTGATTCGCAGTCTCAGTGGCAACTTACTGTAAGGCGGGAAGCTCCTCAGTTTGAAACATGGTCCAGTTTACGTGACATCGAGGCCTGTTTCAATTAACGCTCTTTACTTCAGAGTACAGGAGAAAAGGAAGCAGTAGCAAACATTAAACAAAGTAGCCCATTAGGAAACGCTGATCGGCAAGAGCGATAAATACACGCTATCTGTTATCTTTCCCTTACCGTCATTCCTCATAGAACCTCATCTGTGTTTCCTCTGACCCCTTCACACTGTGTGGTACACCTATCTTTTACGACGGAGACCGCCAGCCTGACTAGAGATTTCCTACAGGCAAATAATTACCTGGAAGTCGCTCCTCTGATGTGTCACTGACGCACGCACAAGTGCGATAAAGAATGAAACAAAGTGACTTTTTCGAGCATTGTACAACGCTGTCACATTCCATTTTTTTGTCTAGGAGTAAACAGGTCGGGGTGCTTGCAAGTAACTTAGGAGCCAAACACAAAGGGGAGATAATGAAACGCGCTTTTGCGAGCCGGCAAGTTAGTGTTTATAATCTATTTATTCATTTTATGAAAATAGACACAACAAATACATGTACAAATATGAAGTTAATAAATGACAGATTGAGAGAAATAAAGCATTAAGAAATTTTAAAAAAATAAAAAGATGGAGAGCTTTTCTTTGTCTTGAGCACATTCACAAACAATAATAACAACCACTATCTACTCGAAGACAAGAAGAGGAGACGAAAGATCAACGAGTTACCAACATGTTATACATTATGATTACACCCTGTATTCAAAGATCAGAGAAACAAGCAACAGCAAAATAAATTCAATACCCTCTCCCCTCTTCCTCCTCTTCACTTTAAATGTATCCATTTTATTAGACAATAGTGTTACGAAAAAATTAATAACAACATAATCAACAGAAAAAAGACGAAGAAGGCATTGGAATAATTCATATTTTTTTCGAATCTGGCGGACCACGAGTGATAACAATAGAGAAAAAACGAGCCAAGTGGTGAAATGTTTTAAAATCCACGGCTGGCAAATAATATGTTGCATAATGTATACCATGTTTACTTGCTGCATGATGGATGGTTGACTTGAGTGTGAAATATAACCACTTTTTGGTTCCCTTCATGTGATATGGCTGACTGATTTAAAAGTGGTGGCAGACGCCTAAAACTGGAAACTTTCTGGAACATCAAAGAAGCAGTTACTGCCTCTTGCACCCCATTTTTTCTTCTAACTAACATTAGGGCGACGGAGTTTAAAGACAGTGTCAAATTTATGTGACACACAGACAAAAGGAATATAAACATACAACAGCCATAAACTATAATATTGTGATAAAAAGTCGCTCGGAGAATATTTGGGGAAGGCGGAAAATAAAAGCCCTAAACCCCTTGGGTATCATTTGGGTGTGTCTGTATAATCAGGGTTGAGGGTAAATTTGACAAAAAGGCGGGGATGGGGGGGGGCAGGTGTTGCAGTGTGGATAGTTCTTTTTCCGACAGCCAGAAAATAAAAGGATGTAAGTTCAAAGGAACAAGTTCAAAATATAATAACAACTAAAAACTCTTATAGTGAAAAAATATCAAACAACAAATCCGAAATTTAAAACATGACCACATGACAATAATAATAATAATAATAATAATAATAATAATAATAATAATAATAATAATAATAATAATAATAATAATAATAATAATAATAATAATAATCATAATAATAATCATAATACTAAACAGTTATAGAGCGCTTAATCCCCTAAAAGAGGCTCCAAGCGCTTTACAATATATTAAACATCCATACATAACACATATATCATGTAGTACATAGTAAAAATAAAGACCAGTGTATAAACAGCTACAATTGCAATTGATGCATGCTTTTGTAACGGTTGATTTTGACAGCCAGACTGTAAAGTTTGGAGGCAAGTAGGCAAAACTAGATGCTGTAGTTGTTGTAGTTGTTATCAATTCAGCAGCGCTAGGAGTTCTATATCAGGTTTTTCAAAGGAGTACGGTTTCACGTACGATTTTCACTTTGTAACATTCAAAAAGGTGGATGGATATAGATAGATAGATAGATAGATAGATAGATAGATAGATAGATAGATAGATAGATAGATAGATAGATAGATAGATAGATAGATAGATAGATAGATAGATAGATAGATAGATAGATAGATAGATAGATAGATAGATAGATAGATAGATAGATAGATAGATAGATAGATAGATACATAGATAGATAGATAGATAGATAGATAGATAGATAGATAGATAGATAGATAGATAGATAGATAGATAGATAGATAGATAGATAGATAGATAGATAGATAGATAGATAGATAGATAGATAGATAGATAGATAGATAGATAGATAGGATAGATAGATAGATAGATAGATAGATAAATGGATAGATATATATATATATATATATATATATATATATATATATATATATATATATATATATATATATATATATATATATAGATATATATATATATAGATGGATGGATGGATGGTTGGATGGGTAGATAGATAGATAGATTGATGGACAGACAGACAGATATAAAGACAAAGATACTGTATATTATTACATTTTGATACGTAAATTTATATTTGACAAACCTGTTTTTACTGCATTCAGTGTTCTATGGGAGATGAAGTGTCTTTGGATGAAGCATGGAATGATTTGAAGGCAATAGTACATCAGTAAGCTGAAAGGACGGTCTGTAAAATTGACTGAACAGGAAAACTGGAAGACAGAAAGTGACAATACGCGCGTACACGCACACATTTACGCACACGCACACACACACACACACACACACACATACAAACGCGCGCGCACACACACACACACACACACACGCACGCACACATTGCGAAACAGCGAATGAAAAGTGGAAAGAGGGAATACATGTTTAATATTGTTATCTCGAGCCAAGCACCACGCACGTCTAGTAAATCTTTAGGCGCCTTTCACGGGACCAAAAGAAGTGGGAATTTAACTGTGATTTGTCACCTGGTAACCAAACAGTCCCACACTTCCTGACTAGGAGAGAGTGAAATTATCGGTAACAATTTGAAAGAGCCAGAGGACAGGCTTAAGACTGAAGTGTAAAGAGAGAGAACGAGAAAGAGAAAAGGCAGCCCAATCTGGGCCTTCCAGATAAGTATTGGAACAACTAGTCAATCAGAGACTTTGAAACCGCTTGGCTTTCCCATGTGAAAGATAATCTGATACCTGGTGTGCCAAAAGCAAAAGGAAAAGGACGTAGTTGTAGAACGCCTTGCATATATATATATATATATATATATATATATATATATATATATATATATATATATATATATATATATATATATATATGTATATTATGTCTCTGTGTGTGTGTGTGTGTGTGTGGGGGGTATGTGTGTGTGTGTGTGTGTAGTGGGGGTATGTGTGTCGTTGTGTGAAAACGTGTGAATGGATGGATGTGTGTCAGTACGCTTATTAGATGGAATTGTTGAAGTCCCATTTTATCATTGATTTTGTGTGCTACAACCAAACAAAGTCAAAATGTTTAGAATGTGTCTGTTGTCTTTTTAGATGTGTCATTGGTTTTATTAATTTTGTAACACCTTGGTCAAGGTTCTTAGAATAATATGTTGCCTTATTTAGTTGCGTCATTGGTTTTATTCAGTTTGATACGCCTATCCAAGCCAAGATATTTAGAATCGGTTTGTTTTTAGCTATGTCATTGGTTTTATTCATTTTGTAACACATAAGTCGAGATGTTAAGAATCTGTTGCTTTTATATTATGTATCATTGGTTTTATTCCTTTTGATACACCTATCTAAGTCGAGATGTTTAGAATCTGTTTGTTTTAGATGTGCTATTGGTTTTATTCATTTTGAGACACTTATCTAATACCAAATCGAAAGATTAGAATCTGTTTGTTCTTAGATATGTGTTTTATTCGTTTTGATACACCTATCCAAGTCGAGATGTTTACAATCTGTTTGTTTTTAGATGTGCCATTGGTTTTTATTAATTTTGATACACTTATCTAAGTCGCCCGAGGGGGCGACTATCCCCTACCAGGGGCGTCGCCAGGTTGCGGATAGGGGGAAGACCTTTAGATATAAGGGTTAGCTGTGAATTACCAATAAGCAGTCGTGGACAAAACTGGCGCTAGTCATAGAGGGCGGGGCGGATTGATGAATGGGAATTCAGTCCTTAGAAAATACCCCAATAGGCTCGGTGAAATGACTAACAGGCGAACAGAGGCGCCTTTATAACCCCCCACTCCCACCCCCATCCCCGGGCAGCTAAAGCCCGTCAGCTCAGTAAAGCGGTTTACTAAGGAGAAGGAAACTCTAATATCAAACCAAGGGTGGGCAGGGCTCTATAGTTCGGGAGAGCGACCAGCCTAGGAGTGAACCTCCAAACATATATCCTGGCCCTCCAAGTCTGGGGGTTGGGCGTAGGGCTAACAACCCAACCCTAGAAAAAAACATCATGTTACGGAAACAGCAATAAAGGAAAATAATAGCACAAGGGCGAGCAATGGATTTCCAGAGTCACCGCAAGATGCTTGTATGAATGGCAGTAGTGAAAGCCGACAGGAAGCTACTGACATGAATATTGGAGTTCTGTTCGCCACAAAATTTAACACCAAAATAGGGTTCTGGAATGTTAGAATGCTGAACAGCACTGGTAAATTAGCACAAATAACATCAGAAATGAGGTGCTACAATTTAGATATTCTAGGCATCAGTGAATGCAGGTGGACAGGAGCTGGAAAGATAAAAACAAACTCAGGTGAAACTGTTCTCTGTCCTGGAAGGGATGATAACCAACACACAGAGGGTATAACCATTATATTGAAGACAGGAAGATAAAAACATATGATTGAATGGAAATCCATTAAGAACAGATTGATAACGATAAGAATGAAAGGAAAGCATGTCAATGTTTCAATTATACAATGTTACAGTCCCGCAAACGAAAGTAAGGATGAAGACAAAGATGATTTTTATGACCAACTAACGGCTGAATTGGAGAAAATACCAAAGCATGATACAGAAATTATAATGGGCGACCTAAATGCAAAGGTTGGTTGCAACAATAGTACAAATGAAAGAGCTATTGGAAATGAAGGATGTGGCGTTATAAATGACAACGGAGAAATATTATTGAACTTGTGCAATACTAACGATTTTGTTATTGGTGGAACTTTGTTCCCTCATAAAGAGATTCACAAGCTTACACGGTGTTCACCAAATAGAAGGGATAGAAACCAGATCGATCATCTTCTCATAAATGGAACATGGAGAAGATCCGTTCTTGATGTGAAAGTAAAAAGAGGAGCTGACGTTGGAAGTGACCACCATCTAGTGGTTGAAAATCTAAAGATCAAACTGAGAAAGCAAAAACAACACGAAAAGGCAGAGAACGATACGACATGGACAAACTTAAAGATCCTAATACAGCCAAAGCTTTTATTATAAGATTGATACGGATGATGACACACCATTTTATGGAAATGAAATCAACAGCAGATGGAACACTATCAAACACGCCTATTTAGAGACAGCTAAAACATGCTTAGGAACAAAAAAACACAAAAGGAAAGAATGGCTAGCAAATTACATATGACAAACAATTGAAAAGAGGAAAGAAATTAATAAGAAAATAATTGATGCAAAATCAAGCAGATTGAAAGAAAGATTGTCAACTCAACACCAGGAAATAAACAAGGAAATTAAAAGAACTGCAAGACAAGACAAACGATCATTCATGGACAGACTTGCCAATGAAGCAGAAGAAGCATCACGATTGGGAGACCAAGGCAGAGTTTATAGAATTGCAAAAGTAATAAGTGGAAAATATCAAGGAACTTCAGACCCGCCTATTACAAACAAACAAGGAGTGCTTCTCACAACTGAGGCTGAAAGATGCAAGATGGACCGCACATTTTACGGAAATTTTAGACAAGCCATCACCTCCAACAGAAGCAAGCATTGAAGAGGCACAAGAAGATATGAATATTAGTATAGAACCACCTAACTTAAATGAAATAACAGTAGCTATTAAAACTCTGAAAAAAATGGGAAAGCCCCAGGCATAGACAACTTAAACGTTGAAGTTTTTAAAGCTGAACCCGCTTTTGCAGCAAGAATACTGCATCCACTCGTCACCAAAATATGGACAGAAAAGAAAACTCCGGATGAATGGAATAAAGGTATAATAGTAAACATTCCCAAAAAAAGGCAATTTGCGGGACTGCAATAACTGGAGGGGAATAACACTCCTGTCTATCCTCAGTAAAGTTCTTGCAAAACTAATAATACAACGAATATCAAATGCCGCGTTGATACCTACATAAGAAATGAACAGGCAGGGTTTAGGAAACGGAGAAACTACTCGCACCAAATTTTCACATTAAGAAACATTATAGAGCAATGCAATGCATGGCAGAGACAACTGTATATAAACTTTATTGATTTTGAAAAGGCATTCGATAGCCTCCATCGAGAAAGCATTTGGAAAATTCTAAAGAATTATGGAATACCCAAACATCTTGTTCTTGTCCAACTTATGTTATATATTACACCATGAATATTCTCTAATCCCACACATAAAGGATCTTCTTGTCGAGAGTATTATTTTGCTTGCCCATAAAAATAACTTTTGGACCTTCTCCTGCCCTCGATTAATTCAAAATTTCAACAACGTCGTGTATGTCAACACTAAAGGTGTATAATATGGACAAAGAAACAAAGAAAAAAAAACAAACGAACAAAACCTCTCGCCATTTCTTAAACCTACTAGATTATAAACGTTTTCTGACAAAATATCTCTACCGAAAAAGTCCTATTGGTACACGGTATTTATCATATCTGTTCCACCTTTTTTCTAGTCCCTGTGAGAATAGACAGTATACCGTCTCTATCTACACAGACAAGCATGAAAAACCAGACGCTGTTGAAGCAGAGAGGCCAAAGACCGTTGAGTAGAATCGAGATTGCGTGACTGCCAACATCAAACAAGATGGCTTGGTCGCATGGTCCTAATTTATGGCAATCTTGAAATGTAATTTGTCGTCTAAGTCCACAAAGACATTAGCGCCATTATGGAGCCACTGACCAATAATTAACGAAGAGCGTGGTCCGAGTCACTTAGGACGATGATGCACTTACCCTGGCCACAACTATCGTAGTCGTAAGGCATCGGGTAAGACGATGGTGGGGACAATGTTGCGCGTGACTTAGCGGCCGTCGATCTTCAAACATGGGGCATGTCACGACAAAATACAGTCTGTCCTGGCCAGAACTCATCACCCCTTTTAATCCAAGAGTCCATTATGTTACTTCATTCGTGAACATAATCGAAGAAGAAAACGGCCATGTGGGTGCCATTAGCTGACCGCCCCATGCTTGCCCCGCGCTTCGCGATTACCCGAGAGCGATAAAGATTAGAACGATACACGTCTACTGGGAGTCTTCTCACTTGGTCTTTTCTTTTGCAGTATCGATAGTTTCATTCGCTTGACATGATATGCTAGTGCCTTTGATGATTTATTGTCGGTGCAACGATGTACAAGAATTTGGCTTACACGTTAAGGAACTATATTTCAAATAGAAGGTTAAATAGGAAAGAGCTAAAAATGTGCGAGGAGCAGTATAGAAAGCAAGATGATTATAATATTTTTACTTTTCAAAAAAAAGGATTCTGCTTGTTTTTAACGAATTATTAACATGTACTTTAAACTAATTTGTCTAAAATTATTAAGACGCAAGAGAGAGGGAGAGAGAGAAGAGAGAGAGAGAGAGAGAGAGAGAGAGAGAGAGAGAGAGAGAGAGAGAGAGAGAGAGAGAGAGAGAGAGAGAGAGAGGAGAGGAGGGAGGGAGGGAGAGGAGAGAGAGAGAGAGAGAGAGAGAGAGAGAGAGAGAGAGAGAGAGAGAGAGAGAGAGAGAGAGAGAGAGAAAGAGAGAGAGAGACTCTTGAATGCACACAGGAACTCCGTTCACCGATGGCGTAGGCTGTGGGGGGGGGCATGGTGCGATAGGGCTCACGATCAAGTGGCATTTGTGAGAAAGACAATATCGATACCACACCATCCCCTGAGTCCAAAATAATAATAATGAGGGTGAAAAGGGATGTGTTTATGAGGTGCTCGCCAAGAAGCATCCGCGTCCTGGGGGACATTTGCTCCTCGGCGTGGTAAGCAGAATGAGCAATAAAGTCATTGGGTCATCCAGTTAGGGAGGTCTACGAGGAGGGAAGAGATACCCAGGCCACATGATTTTTGTAAGGCAGTGACTGGTCAACAGATTGGTCTGCGCATTGAATCCATGGAGCAATGTTGTGTGATCGATAAATAACAATGCTTTAGATTTCAGACTACTTGCATTGCATATAATATGATAAAGCATGTACACGTATATCGTGTTAAAATAAGAACCAATGAGTGGGGTGGATGGAGAAGTCATAATACTTTAATCATGGTCTTCAATTGTTTGTTACAGGCGGTTTGCCGGTGAGTTACATTTCAGAACTGAAAGTTATCCCTTTGATCTCATTGTAGAAAATGGTGCAATAGAGTGTCATAATCTCTTTTGCGGCATATCTGTGAAAATCAATATAGTATTTTTCAATCTAGATGTGGTTAGAAAGCCACGATGACCCCATTTCTTCAAGAACAAAAATAAAGTCCATGATTTGTAAGCAATGTAATTCAAGAATTTATGTTCAAATGCTCTCTCTCTTTTCGTTGTTGTTGTTGTTGATGTACTTGTTGTTGTTGTTGTTGTTTTGTTGTTGTTCTTCTTGTTGTTCTGTTGTTGTTTTGTTCTTCTTGTTGTTGTTGTTCTCTTCTTCTTCTTCTTCTTCTTCTTCTTCTTCTTCTTCTTCTTCTTCTTCTTCTTCTTCTTCTTCTTCTTCTTCTTCTTTTCTTCTTCTTCTTCTTCTTCTTCTTCTTCTTCTTCTTCTTCTTCTTCTTCTTCTTCTTCTTCTTCTTCTTCTTCTTCTTCTTCTTCTTCTTCTTCTTCTTCTTCTTCTTCTTCTTCTTCTTCTTCTTCTTCTTCTTCTTCTTCTTCTTCTTCTTCTTCTTCTTCTTCTTCTTCTTCTTCTTCTTCTTCTTCTTCTTCTTCTTCTTCTTCTTCTTCTTCTTCTTCTTCTTCTTCTTCTTCTTCTTCTTCTTCTTCTTCTTCTTCTTCTTCTTCTTCTCTTCTTCTTCTTCTTCTTCTTCTTCTTCTTCTTCTTCTTCTTCTTCTTCTTCTTCTTCTTCTTCTTCTTCTTCTTCTTCTTCTTCTTCTTCTTCTTCTTCTTCTTCTTCTTCTTCTTCTTCTTCTTCTTCTTCTTCTTCTTCTTCTTCTTCTTCTTCTTCTTCTTCTTCTTCTTCTTCTTCTTCTTCTTCTTCTTCTTCTTCTTCTTCTTCTTCTTCTTCTTCTTCTTCTTCTTCTTCTTCTTCTTCTTCTTCTTCTTCTTCTTCTTCTTCTTCTTCTTCTTCTTCTTCTTCTTCTTCTTCTTCTTCTTCTTCTTCTTCTTCTTCTTCTTCTTCTTCTTCTTCTTCTTCTTCTTCTTCTTCTTCTTCTTCTTCTTCTTCTTCTTCTTCTTCTTCTTCTTCTTCTTCTTCTTCTTCTTCTTCTTCTTCTTCTTCTTCTTCTTCTTCTTCTTCTTCTTCTTCTTCTTCTTCTTCTTCTTCTTCTTCTTCTTCTTCCTCTTCTTCTTCTTTTTCTTCTTCTTCTTCTTCTTTTTTTCTTCTTCTTCTTCTTCTTCTTCTTCTCCTCCTCCTCCTCCTCCTCCTCCTCCTCCTCTTCCTCCTCCTCCCATATATACATGCCACATTCATCGTCATTGTATGGCTATCTAACTTTCAATCAAAAGTTAAAGACAAACTTGTACGTTAATCTAAAAGTGTAAACGATACGTAGTTAGGGCACGGTGTATTTTGTGATCGTGTTATTTTGTTTTGACAATGCAGGGGGACGAAATGGAAAAAATCCAAAGAAACTCGAATGAGAAGAAAAGCACTGAAGTAAAATGAGACAAGCTTGGGAATGAACAACGGCCAGGAGAGAGACTGTGATGACCAGGACTAGACGCTTGCTCGACCCATTTTGTGACAATGGGCAGACGATACGGCGACATTCACACCTGGTAGATTTCACCTCCTGTCCGACTACCTATTCTCTCCATAATGAGAAACTATTGACCTTCCAGCAGCCAGTTTACTGTAAAGGAACAGCAATGCGACAACCCTCGTCGGTGCCTAAAAAATAACTCGACGTCCAAAAATTTTCATGAAGCAGGTATTTACAGAGTTTATGTTCCTGGCTAATTACCGTACATCCAAAATATTATGTTGGCTGAGAAATATTCCGATATACCGGTAATATATTTTTGTTAGCTGATAAAGAAAAGACACCAAAAAAAACCCAACCCCAGCTACAACTGCTCTTCATTTCAAACATGATCTTGTTGCTTTATGTACGCACCAACTGGGCTGTGTTTGGATGACAATGGTCGCCCCGAGTCATATTGCTCTGAGTGCGGGAGGGAGGGAGTGAAGTGGGAGTAGGGGGGGTGGGGGGTTATTTGCTTTATAGCTTATAAGGTATTAAGTTTACTCAAAATCAAATTGTGATATCCCCATGTATGTTTTTATATAGCAACCAATTCATTCAAACGTAGCTATATTTAAAGATGTATTGTAAGAATCAAATGAGTTGAACGAAAATGTAAGACTGAGCATGAAGAGCCCCCTTCAAAACGCGACAAAACACGTTAGACACTATTTTATTGATATGTGAAACTTGCCTGTTACGTCTGCTACACTTGAAGTCAGTTAAATATAAAACGTAAAGATGCTCCGGCATCTGAAATGATAACAAGGGATCCTACTACAGGTGGCCGGTAGTAAATAAAGAGATCAAGACATATGATGGAACTTAGAGGCCTGACAGAAAATAAAGAAACCTATAAGGACCTGACAGTAGATAAAGAGATCTATAGTAGGATGGAAATTGAAGACCTGACTGACAAAAAAAAGAGAGACCTATAAGGCATACCATGGAAATCAAAGACATGATAGTAAATAAAGAGACATATAAGACATACGATGGAAATTAAAGACCTGACAGAAAATGAAGAGACCTATAAGTCATATCATGGAAATCAAAAACGTAGCAGTAAATAAACATATACGACATATAAGACATGCCATGAAAATTAAAGACCTGAGAGTAAATAAAGAGACATATAAGACTTGCCATAGAAATCAAAGACCTGCCAGTAAAGCATATGATGAAAATCAAAGACGGGACAGTAAATAAAGAGACCTACAAGACATACGAACGAAATCAAAGACGTGACGGTAAATAAAGAGACCTACAAGACATACGAACGAAATCAAAGACGTGACGGTAAATAAAGAGACCTACAAGACATACGAACGAAATCAAAGACGTGACGGTAAATAAAGAGACCTATAAGACATATGATCGAAATTAAAGACGTGTTAAAGACAGTAAATAAAGAGACCTATAAGACATATGATCGAAATTAAAGACGTGACGGTAAATAAAGAGACCTACAAGACATATGATCGAAATAAAAAATGTGACAGTAAATAAAGAGACCTATAAGACATAGATGAAGAGACACAGAAGGCATATGATCGAAATCAAAGACGTGACAGTAAATAAACATATATAAGACATATGATCGAAATCAGAGATGTGACAGTAAATAAAGAGGCATATATGACATATGATTGAAATCAAAGATGTGATGTGACAGATAAATAAAAAATGAGAAATAAAGAGACTATAAGACATAGGATGGAAATTGAAGGCATGACAGCGGATGAAGAGACCCAGACGACATGTGATGGAAATTGAAGGCATGACAGCGGATGAAGAGACCCATAAGACATTTGATGGAAATTGAAGGCATGACAGCGGATGAAGAGACCCAGACGACATGGGATGGAAATTGAAGGCATAACAGCGGATGAAGAGACCCAGAAGACATGTGATGGAAATTGAAGGCATGACAGCGGATGAAGAGACCCATAAGACATGTGATGGAAATTGAAGGCATGACAACGGATGAAGAGACCCATAAGACATGTGATGGAAATTGAAGGCAAGGTAGTAGATGAAGTGACCTATAAGACATACGATCGAAATTAATGACCTGACAGTAAATAATAAGATGTAATGCAGGGTAATATGAAGCAAAGCAGTTTACTCTAGATGTAGATGTTGACGAAGGCATGGACACAACCTGAAAACACCAATGTGTAATTAATAATTACAAAAAAAGATGTGTATTACCTTCCCAGTCGACAACCAATCAATGAGGTGAAGCAAATTCGCAATGCTAGCGTATAAACGTGAAATCACAGATGTACGTCTCTCGCAGTTTTCGAAACTATTTCTCAAACTCTCCCCAATCATTGATAAACACGCTAGGCCTCAGCACACACCAAGATTGAATACGTCGTGGGCCTCCGCCTACTACGGGAAATCCGCTTCAGCTACAAGTAACTGTGTTACAACCTATAAGACATGCGATGGGAATTGAAGGCATGACAGTAAGTAATGGCACGTATAAGATGCGATTGAAATCTAAGATCTGACATTAAATAAAGAGACCTATAAGACATGCGCTGGAAATTAAAGACCTGACAAAATTAAAGAGACCGTAGCACAAACCAAGACTGATTACGTCATGGGTCCCCACCTACTACAGGGAAATCCCCTTCAAGTACAAGTAACTATGTTACATCTCTCCCTCCTTAAAACGATTATTTACCAAAGAACCGTTACATGCTCCTCGATAGAAAATATCATTATATAAACGGCAAACACCCGTTCGCATTCAACCCCTATTTTTTTACATAGGATACATGAGCTCAATATTTGATATCTCAAATCGCAATAACAATGTATGTGAATATATATATATATATATATATATATATATATATATATATATATATATATATATATATATATATAGAGAGAGAGAGAGAGAGAGAGAGAGAGAGAGAGAGAGAGAGAGAGAGAGAGAGAGAGAGAGAGAGAGAGAGAGAGAGAGAGAGAGAGAGAGAGAGAGAGTTCCTGAAATCATGAAACATGGCATACAGTAAAATACTTAGTATTTGGATTAATCAACGTACACACAAGACGTGCATATAACTCACAACTCTGTAACTATATTACACATCAGCAATAGAAAATTTCAAACCATGAAACCATGTCAACAGCTGAGAAATTATAAATTCTCAAACAATAAACACACGCAAATGACTCCAACTCATTGTTACATAATGCAATCTTACACAATAGTGTTATACATCATATAAAACATTCCTTGTGACTTCAAGGGGAAATAAACAATGATAATTTGAACTTCAGTTTAATCTCTCGCCAAATGTCATCTTTCGAATATAATTAGTAAACGATTCATCCAGTCACATAAGGGTATCAATTACACCACCCAACTTAGGAAATCAGTCCCGACATTATCCTGTCCTTCAACATGCTGAATCCGAAAGTTATAGCTCTGCAAAAACAAAGCCCATCTCACAATTCTAGGAGATGTGAATTTATTAGCATGGATATACTCAAGAGGTCGGTGGTCAGTCTGCAGTATAAATATAACTGACACCCTTGACCATACAAATAATTGCAAGACATTCACGCTCTATCACTGAATATCTTACTTTACGTGGTAACAACTTTCTGCTTGCAAAAGCAATCGGGTGTAAAACACCATTATCCTCCTGTATTTAAGTAGCACCAATACCACGATCAGAAGCATCCGTATTGAAGACAAACTCTTTCTTCACATCAGGTAAATACAACACAGGTTTGGATACAATTACACCTTTCAAATATAGATAAGCCTTTTCTTGAGGATTATTCCATTCAATCATATTAAGCTGACCCTTTCTCAACAAATCTGACAAAGGCGCTGCAACAGCAGCAAAGTTACGTATAAAATCCTGATAATGGCCAATCAATCCTAAAAATGAATTGACTTGCTTCTTGGTGGTTGGTATTGGAGCATCCTCGCTTTGAAGATGTTGTCCTCATGAAGTCCAACGACACCTTTCTCATCACAGCTCTGCTCAACGTCGATACAGAGTTCAGTATGCCGAACGGCATCCGGCAAAACTCAAACTGCTCTCCCATGGTCACGAACGCAGTCTTTGGTACATCCTCTGCCCTGACTTTGATCTGCCAGTAACCTTCACTCAGGTCGATCTTGGAGAAATAGTTGTCCCCAGCTAAATTTTGAAATATGTCGGAAGGATGGGTTGATGGGTGTGGATAGAATACGGTGAGCTTGTTATGTCGACGATAATCAACGCATATGCAATCCGTTCCATCCTTCTTCTTCACTATCACTAAGGGCGAAGCTGATGATTCCAAAATCTTCCATGGTTTGCAGTTCAGATTTCAACGCTTTTCGCATTGCATACGGAACAGGATAGGGGCGTTGGCGAACCGGTACCTCCGAGATCAAATCGATGCGGTGCTCCGTGAGTTGACAACAACCATGCACATCTGAAAATATGTTTCTTTATTAGGTCAGATCAAACAAATGCTTGCGTTCTTCCGGCGCCAGATTGTCTCCGAACTTCAGATATCGGTGAGGTTCCTGTTCCCCCATGTTCCCAGGTCAGCGAGGTCCACTGCAGATGTTGCATCGACGTCGAAATCATTGTCCTCGACTACAGCCACGCCACGTCGACAGGTTGAATGACGTGCCACTGCCAAGTCGTTGAAAGCTCGCTGGTTATCCTCAATAAATCGGGATGGCGAAAACGCTCGATGTGAAACTCCTCCAGCCGTCGTGTCGTCGATGTACGCATCCACCGATGCCGTTGTGCAGGCATCACCTCCATGAGTTTCACTGTGCCGTTGTGCAGGCATCACCTCCATGAGTTCCTGTGCCGTTGTGCAGGCATCACCTCCATGAGTTTCATTGTGCCGTTGTGCAGGCATCACCTCCATGAGTTTCATCAGGCATCACCTCCATGAGTTTCACTGTGCCGTTGTGCAGGCATCACCTCCATGAGTTTCAGTGTGCCGTTGTGCAGGCATCACCTCCATGAGTTTCACTGTGTCGTTGTGCAGGCATCACCTCCATGAGTTTCAGTGTGCCGTTGTGCAGGCATCACCTCCATGAGTTCCATTGTGCCGTTGTGCAGGCATCACCTAGGCATCACCTCCATGAGTTTCACTGTGTCGTTGTGCAGGCATCACTCTAGGCACTCCATGAGTTTCAGTGTGCCGTTGTGCAGGCATCACCTCCATGAGTTCCATTGTGCCGTTGTGCAGGCATCACCTAGGCATCACCTCCATGAGTTCCATTGTGCCGTTGTGCAGGCATCACCTAGGCATCACTCCATGAGTTTCATTGTGCCGTTGTGCAGGCATCAACTCCATGAGTTCCATCACGTGCCGTTGTGCAGGCATCAACTCCATGAGTTTCAGTGTGCCGTTGTGCAGGCATCAACTAGGCATCACCTCCATGAGTTCCACTGTGCCGTTGTGCAGGCATCAAGGCTCAACTCCATGAGTTTCACATGCTGTTGTGCAGGCATCAACTCACCTCCATGAGTTCCATTGTGCCGTTGTGCAGGCATCACCTGACATCACCTCCATGAGTTGTCATTGTGCCGTTGTGCAGGCATCAACATCAACTCCATGAGTTCCATTGTGCTTTGTGCAGGTATCAACTCCAACTCCATGAGTTCCATTGTGCCGTTGTGAGGCCATCACCTGACATCTTCACCATGATTTCATTGTGTCGTTGTGCATATCATACTCCATGAGTTTCAGTGTGCCTTTCCATCATATCACCTCCATGAGTTTCATTGTGCCGTTGGCAGGCATCAATATCACCTCCATGTCACCAGTGTGGTTGTGCAGGCATCAGATTTGCATCAACTCCATGAGTTCCATTGTGCAACTTGTGCAGGCATCACGGTAGGTATCACGACATCTGAGTTCTATTGTGCCGTTGTGCAGGAGATCACCTAGAGCATCAACTCCATGAGTTTCATTGTGCCGTCCTTGATGTCCAGAGACAGACAGAGAGTCATCAACTCCAGAGAGTCACAGAGAGTTCTGCAAACTATGTGGCAAACTCCTGCCTTCACACTTGTCCTTGGCCACCGTCCTCATACATTTTGTACACGACACCTTGTCGTTTTTCGAAGCGAGCAGTCATCTATCCTCTCAACTCCATGTACTGTATTGTGCCAGCTTGTATCACCTGGTCATCCTCTTGGAGTCGAATCAGTTCCCTCCGATCGACGCCTACGTGCCTCTCCACCTAGGCATCTGCAACTAGCTTTCTTCCTTTCCGTGCTGCCTGGGCTCTCGTCGCTACTGCACCAACCATCCAGTTATCCGGATCGTCAGGATTCCTTGCTCCATCCACGTTTCCGACAACTAAATCACGGATATCATCAGGGATACATAATGCTGTTGACCTTTCCTTCAGGTGCGGTGTCCTCACTTCGATTACTGCTTCCTCCACCAGCAGCATCGTGTTGTTAATTATCGCTATAAAGCACTTCTTTCCAGTGAGCTCCACATCTCTCACTAACCTCCGACGCACGATATCACCTTCACGGCCCGTGTCTCTCAAGACATCAACCTCCTTGTCTCCTATGAGACACCGCAACACCAGTAGCCTCGTATCCTCAATAGGTCCACTCTTGCTGAGAATTCCACAATTGGTTAGCACGGGCATGCTCAGCTGCAGCATCCCGTTCGTAATTTCGAGCTTTGACGTTCACCAGAGAGTCCTCTGTCGAATCGAGAGATTCGACATCTCCTCTGCGGAGTTCAAATTATGAAACACGCGCCTTCTTGGGCGCAATTCCATTTTTATTATTCAACGCACTCACAAATACTTCGCCGTAATTCCAAGCCTGTAACTATACTACACATCAGCAATAGAAATAGAAAATTTCATCAGGTCAGTCGACGCCTTTGTCAACCTCCGCTGCTCCAACGAATGTTCATTGTCTTGAGCCTCCCATACAAAACATACTTGGTTTTTTTCCACCACTGTGTCTAGCAGTTTCCATCCATCCGAGCAATAAAGCCATCATTGCAAGTTTGTGTGAAGTGCTTTGTCTTGCTTACATCTTCACCACTGTAGTCATTTGATACCAATACTGATAATACACCAAACGGACCTTTCCATTAACAAAGCATTTGTATTAGTTGGTAAATTTACCTTTCACCAAGGTTTGAACTTTCTCAGCGATTTGTTTTATCGTAATATCTCCTTGAGGCAACTATCACAAATTGGAACCAGTAAAATATCACGACATCTTCTTGAAAAGCAGTCCAGATGTAGGAATTACTGATAACTTTGTCCCTATCGTCTTCCGAATTGCCTTGAGTCCATCTTTCCATTGCCAATTCAACTGCTCTCTTTTTTTCCCACATAGTGCGAGCAATAGTTTCTCCATCTCTAGACCCATTTGCCTCACACTTGTTCTCTCGGTTCTATTGTTATCATACATTTTGTACACGACATCTTGTCGCTTTTCAAAGCGAGCTCTCTCTCTCTCTCTCTCTCTCTCTCTCTCTCTCTCTCTCTTCTCAGTACTGTACTCTCCCCTCTTTCTCTCACCTGTCTCTCTCTTCTCTCTCTCTCTTCTCTCTCTCTCTCGACAACTCTCGTCTCTCTCCTCTTCGATCACCTCAATCTCAATCCTTCCTTCGGTGAAGTCTTTTCTCTCTTCTGCTGATAGACCCATTGCCATCACACTTATCGATAGTCTAGCGATGACCTCTGCATAATCCTTCTTTTCTTCGATAGACTAAATCCAAGGATATCACTCATTTAGAAATAACCCGACTGTGAATCCTTCCATTTAGATAAGGGGTAATTCCTTCAATGATATCTGATAGATTCAAGAGCATCGGGTTTTCTCAACTAGGTCTAGATTTTGATGCAGATATAGATTCACATCTTCCTAACCTCCTTCGATGATGTAAAATCTAGATCTGTGGAATATCTAAAATCTAGATCTTGTCTCCTATGAGAAATCTAGATCTAACGGGATATGTTCAATCAGATCCACTCGTGGTCGAATTCCAGATCATTGATCTCGTGACGGGCCCCCTCAATGTAACGAAGGGTATCCCGTTCAGGCAGTTTACTCGGATCTAGATGATGACGAAGGCGTGGACACAATCGAAACACCAACATTCGACAATAATCCAACAAAGATGTTTATTACACTCACATTCGACAATCAATTGAGGTGAAGTAAATTCAGAATGCTGATTCAACGTCTCACAAAGTATTCGCCGTATTTCCTCGAACTTACAACACAGATACACTGCCATAATACTTCGCAACAATCTCTTAAGAAACGTTTCTAGAACGTTCAAGACAACCCCGCTAACCATCGATATGATTCAAGACAATATTACACGAATCAAAACTAATGCTTGATTTTTCTAGACATGAAAGAATCGAAACAGATGCATATAAGACATCCATGGAAATTGTAAGACCTTGTAATGCTCTCTTCAGAGCACTAAGATAGTCGATGGAAATTACTGAGATGACAGTGAAAAAGAGACCTAAAGACATGCCATTAGAAATTAAAGAAATAAGTAAATAAAATTTCCTATCTCCAACCGATTGAAATTGAAAAGTTGACAGTATCTGAAGAGACCAAATATCAAAATCATCAGAAATTATACAAATAGTGGTAGCTTTGGTAGTTTAGATGTAAAAACTAAGGGATTGTCGTTGCTTCCGTTTGCCTCCAGTCGACATCTTTCCAAATTGCCAATTCGTGCTCTCTTTTTTTCTATTCCATGCGAGCCATATTTCTCCATCTCTAGACCCATTTGCTGTTCTATAAGTTCTCGATCTCGTTCTCTTCATGGTAGTAAATTAAGAGACCTATCCTCATGCGAAAAATTGAAGACAGGGCAGTCTCTCTCTCTTAAGACTCTCTCTCTCTCTCTCATGCTCTCTCTCGCTCTCCTCTAGAAATCTCGATCTCCTGAAGAATCCGTCCTTGGTGAAGTCTTTTCTCTCATCTGCTGATAGACCCATTGCCTCACACTCTATCGATAGTCTAGCGAGACCTCTGACATAATTACTTCTTTTCTTCGATAAATTGAAGCCACTCATTTAGAAATGTCAACCCGACCGTGGTAATCCTTCCATTTAGATATACCTTCGATGATATCGATAATTCAAGACCTAGGGTTTTCTCAACTAGGTCTAGATTTTGATGAGCAGAAGACAATCTTGCCTGTCCTCCTTCGATGATGTAAGATCTTTGAATTGATCTGTGGAATATGTGAAATCTAGATCTAACAGTAATGTTTAGATCTAGATTTGATGTACGTCTAGATTCCAGATCATCTGATCCCGTGACGGGCCCCCAATGTATGAAGGGTAGTATGGAGCTGGCGGTTTAAGATCTAATGAGACGAAGGCGTGGACACAATCTAAAAACACCAATGCTCAATGAATAATTACAACAAAGATGTTTATCACATTCAACAATCAATCAATGAGGGTGAAGTAAATTCAGAATGCTAGCATATAAAGTGAAAGCAAAGTCATGTCTTTCTATTTCTCGAACTCTCCCCAAGCACAGAAATTCTTTTAAGACAAAGACTTCAGAAACGGAATTTCTAGAACGTTCGACAACCAAAAGCATCGATATGATACGAGACAATATTACAAATCAAAACTAATGCTGATTTTTCTAGACATGAAAGAATCGATACAGAGGCACCATAAGACATGCCATGGAAATTAAAAGACCTGATAGTAAATAAAGAGACATATAATATATGCGATGGAAATTAAAGACATGACAGTAAATAAAGAGACCTATAAGACATGCGATAGAAATTAAAGACATGACAGTAAATAAAGAGACATATAAGACATGCGATAGAAATTGAAAACATGACAGTAAATGAAGAGACCTATAAGACATGCGATAGAAATTGAAGCCATGGTAGTAAATAAAGAGACCTATAAGACATGCGATGGAAATTGAAGGCGTGGTAGTAAATAAAGAGACCTATAAGACATGAGATGGAAATTGAAGACAGGGCAGTAAATTAAGAGACCTATAAGACATGCGATAGAAATTGAAGACAGGGCAGTAAATGAAGAGACCTATAAGACATGCGATAGAAATTGAAGACAGGGCAGTAAATTAAGAGACATATAAGACATACGATGGAAATCAAAAGGCCTGAAAAGGAAAAAAAAGAGAGCTACGTATCTTTGTTCATTGACTAAAACAGTAATACGAAGGAGCCACAGTGGAGTGAAGTCAAAGTCAAAAATGACAATAAGTGACAACTCCCTAATAAAGACAGAACAAACACGTGACGTTTCGGGTATAACCTTCGTCAGACAACAAACGAGAAATATCTAGAATCTAGATCTAAGTACTACCTCCGGCATCACACAATGTAATGTCAGAAGAAAAACATAAAGGAGAAAGAAAGAAAGAAAAAGACAGTGATGAGTGTTGTGATTTGCAAACCAGACTCCCCTTTTTATCGTCCGTCTCCGATGGGACTAAGTGGTTTTATTTGAAAGGAACTCGATAAATTGTTTAAACCTGACGGGCTTTGAATCCACGACATTTTGGGTGAAAGGCGGACACCTTGCCTCTGGACCATCGAGTGTTCTATCTGCCCTGTCCTATTTTCTTCCGCTTTGGACTTTTCTTCTCCTTTTTTTTTTTTTTTTTTGTTGGGGGTTATTCTTCTACAGCACATTTAAAATGTTCGTTTCCAAATTATTTAAAAAGGCAAATAATGCTCAAATTTTGCAAGCCTCCTATTTACTCTATTAAATCAGTAAAATAACACTTACGTTGAAATGCCATGCGTAATTGACAAATTTTAAAATCTATTCATTTATGTAAGAAGAATAAAATGAGATTGAATTCATACTTCACACACTGTTTTGATCGTTCCTCTAAAATCGCTATCATTAATATGCTATTTGCCAGTGGGTGTCATGCCTGTCATGATGTATGACACAAATATATATTTTATTATTTAACCTCATAACAAGGTATTGATTACTCTTTTATAATGGTTAGAGGCGATGGCGAGGTGGTTTTACTACCTACCATTAAAACCCAATTGCTACGTACGTGTATCAATCACCCGTCACAACCCAGTGTCCCTCCATCCCAAGTCACCCGATACTCCCTGCCACGACTGAATGTGTGGAGCTTTCATTCTTTTCCCGGCTCCAATCACGTGATAGTCATCTGGGGTGGTCGGCACAATGGCCACGACACTTTTGACTCGACATGACTGCCCGCTATGCCACTCTTTGTCCGGCCAAGGTGCGTCTCTGATACTGCTGATACTTGTATTTAAATTAACAGTGTCTATCATTCAACGAGAGCATGTTTAAATTCATCTTGTGGTATTTGGGGGTGACTGCATTATTCTTCCTATTCTCTTCTTAAAGTACTATCAATCTTTTTTTTATTGTATTAATGTCTGTCTCCATGTATGTATGTAAGAATGCTTATTGAAGTGTAAGCATACATGTAGATGTGTGTAATAGAGTGGCGGCGGTACCGTTTGCTCTGGTTAAAGTGTCCGATTTGAGATTCGTACGCGTAGGTTGAAGCCTGGCTACCTGCAGGATTGGTGAAAGGATGGTCGGGGTTGAATCCGGGATTAATACAATCCTCTTTCTATATATGGATATCATTAAAAATCTACACATTTGTAGCATTTACTCTAAGAAATGGGGATACCGGACGGATTTTGAAATGGAGTAGGCTTCTTCGAAAGTTCAAAATATTGCTCAAGCTCAATAAAGAAACACACAAACGAACGAATGAACAGAAACCCACCAGACAGCTGAGCTTGATTTTAATCTTGATTTTTGAGGATGCTCGACACGGATCGACACGGCTTCCTACCTATATAATGCATATGACAACAAAACTTTACTGATAAGCATGTTGCCGTAGCTGGTTAAAACATTGGAATGAGTTGACCTGAGACTAGCTGTATAAATGTCGCAAACAAGAATATATTCCATAACATTCCTAGTGGTATTACTACCATTACATTATGTAAACATGCCTTGAATTTTATAGCGGTATCATACATGCGAAGGAAATCTCTGCGAGAATAGATTAATAGTAAAGGCGATGGTGGCTATAATTACACCGATGCTAATAACGTATAACGTACTTAATACTAACGGATAAAGGAAGCACGTAGGCCTATGTATGTGCGACATTGCTAGGGCCAAGTCTACCAATTTGTTTTGTTTTCAAATCGAAAATTTTGTTTCAACACTTGAAACTACAAACGAAAGTAGCTAATTAATGAAAACTGAGCCTGTAAGCATTCGTAAGTTTCAGTTCAATTGATCTTTACTTTCTACAACTCGCATGCATGATAATTAACAAACCCACAGCCTTGTATGAACCAATTATGTTTTGAGTAGCGTCGGTCATCGAACTTTCCAAGACAACGTTCTTATGCAGTTCTTCTTACCGATTCTCATCACCACTATTTTAGTTTACTGGTAAATCTGTGACGTCGGTGGCCAAGTGATTAGGCTATCGAATTTGGGATCATGAGGTCTAGGGTTCGAATCCAGAAAAGCTGGGGTCGATATCGTGTTCCTTGGGAAAGACATTTAGCACGAATTTTCCCACTGGACCCAGGTGCAAATGAGTAAGAAGTACTAGACGGGGAATAATAACCTGCATCAGACTAGCGTCCGGTCCAGGACATGATTATTACGACCCATTCCGCTTTACTCTATAAAAACTGGGAGACGTTTCGGTCTCTATGGGACTGTAATGGCCTTGAAGAAACTTTTTTGCTTTCACTAAGTCTCTATCATTAGACGAAATGAGTAAATGCTGCAGTAGACCGATGCGTAAGTTAATCAAGAAAACAATAGGATGCTTTGTTCATTGACCATAGTTAACTGAGAAGATGGCCTCATTCCCTTGTTTTTTTTTCTTTCTTGTTATCTCTTTTCTCTTCATTGGTTTCTGGTAAAAGTTGCACTACTCGAAAATTTTGTTGTCTTGTCTTCTTTCTCTCAGATCTGCATTCTATTTATAATTATGTTCCTTTATTAAGTTTCTTTTATACTTTATATACATTTTTTCTGAAAAACATTCCCTAAATAAAACTTTTGCTTTTCCTCGAATTGGAACTCCCTGAAATGTATCCCTCATGAACGTTTGCATCTCTCTAGAGATAAATTTGAGCCAGTGATAATTACGTTTTGCAATTCAATACAATATTTCACCGTAATGTATGTATGTATGTAAGTATTTATGTATGTATGTATGTATGTATGTGTTGTGTTAATGTATGTGTGTGCGTATGTATGTATGTATGTATGTATGTATGTATGTATGTATGTATGTATGTATGTATGTATGTATGTGTATGTATACATGTATGTATACATGTATGCATGCATGCATGTATGTATGTATGTATGTATATGTATGTGTGTATGTAAGTATGTATGTATGTATGTATGTATGCATGTATGTATGTATGTATGTATGTATGTATGTATGTATGTATGTATGTATGTATGTATGTATGTATGTGTATGTATGTATGTATGTATGTATGTATGTATGTATGTATGTATGTATGTATGCATGTATGTATGCATGTATGTATGTATGTACGTATGTATGTATATGTATGTATGTGTATATATGTATGTATGTATGTATGTATGTATGTATGTATGTATGCATGTATGTATGCATGTATGTATGTATGTACGTACGTACGTACGTACGTATGTATGTATGTATGTATGTATGTATGTATGTATGTATGTATGTATGTATGTATGTATGTATGTATGTATGTATGTATGTATGTATGTATGTATGTATGTATGTATGTATCTATGTATGTATGTATGTGTGTATGTATGTATGTATGTATGTATGTATGTATGTATGTATGTATGTATGTATGTATGTATGTATGTATGTATGTATGTATGTATGTATGTATGTATGTATGTATGTATGTATGTATGTATTTATTAATGAGCGAATGAAATCTGACAAGCCGACAAATCCAAATGGGGTAGGGGGCTGGAGGTAGGCTTTCGTGTTGGGGACCATTTCTTCATTCTGAACTTTGTCAAACATCATTTTAGTGGTGAATGAAGGATGGATTGATTGACAGTTGAATAAATGAGAGAGAAACAGTTGGCTAGAAGTGTTTCTTAATATCCTAAAATGCCCTCTATAACATGGGTTACTAACAGAATTGAAACTAGCAAAAAGTGAGTCTATAATATCAGTATGCACGGTACGGTCTTGGCCAGGTTAGAAAATGTAGTACCGGTTAAATACATTCTATAAACTTCCTCAGACAGCTTATTTTGTAAGATCGCTTGCCGCCATTCTGAAAATCTTTGCTCGTCTCGCTGCCAATGTCAACTTGATCCCCTGCCTTTCACTCAGACAAAATCTCTCAACACAATCATGTTTTTAGGCATAATAACATATTCACATTGGGTACATATGGAAATTTATGATTAAGGGCAATCCCTTCTCCAGTGAATAGGGTACTTTTTGAAAAAGTTATGATTTACGAGGAACCCTTTCAACTGACGATCACCGCAACTATTGCTTAATGAGAGCTGGGTCGCGCTCGATGTGATCGTTTGCCTATCTGCTTGTAAAAAGACTTCGCTGTCAATATTTAGATTTTTTTCATTTACCAGCTTTTCGTATCTGCAAACATGTAATGGGATATATGGCTTAGTGTTGTATGGAATTTTCTTTAAATGGCAGAAAGAATACCGCCACTAAGTTCAACCATTAGAGTCCCTTAGAAGTATTCCTCCTCGTGGTGTGAACGGTTTTCAGGCCAATCTCTCCCAGGGTCGTTTTTTTGCTACCCTCGCTCGACGGTGACTCAAATAAGAAGTAAAGAAAGAAGCGTTTAATGTTGCAAAGATACGTCATAAGACGAGCCCTGATGGAGCACGGGGGCGTTCATATTGTCATTATACAGGTATTAAACTTTTGTTTTCAAGTGAATCTATAGAAAAGGTGTAAGATATTATTAACTTTTTTGTTTGATTTTGTTTCCGTTTTTTAAGATTGTGTCTGTAAAAGTCGTTGCAGGCCCTAATATTTTTCTCTTGTTTTTGGTTCCTTTTTGCAAACTTTCAGTCTGTGTGACGAGAGTTTGATTAGCTTTTTGTTGTTGTTTTTTTTTTTGGTTTGTAGGAAGTTTTTTTGCCTTGAAAATTTGACACGCATAGACATGTACATTGGCATGTTTGCCCACAGTCACACCTATTCTACATACGTATGCAAAGCTGACGTTAAAACAGGAAGACAAATGCACAGATGAGAAAAAAGCAGCCAGAGAGGGTTGTGTGTGAGAATCACAATGAAATATCATTTTAATAATTTCCTACAACAGTCTACAATTCATAATTTCCTACAACAGTCTACAATTCATAATTTCCTACAACAGTCTACAATTCATAATTTCCTACAACTGTCTACAATTCATAATTTCCTCTACAACAGTCTACAACATTCACAATATACTTCTACAATTCATAATTTCAACAGTCTACAATTCATACTTTCTACAACAGTCTACAATTCATAATTTCACTAATTTACAACAGTCTACAATTCATAATCTACACCATAATTTCCACAACAGTCTACAACTGTCTACAATTTCTCTGGATGTCTTTGAAAATCAGTCGTCCTGGCAGCCAAATCAAAATGAGTGTGTAATGTAATAATATTCCTACTTTTGGTTTGAATGACAGCTTGAAGGACGTCATGTTTCCATACCTGTACGTTCAGTATGTATAAGAACAGAAAGTCACAGTGTAAGTCAATGGGTGTCCACTGATATCAGACTTCAGTTATTAACCAAAAGAACACATTGCAATTAATCAACGGTTTTCTTTATCGTTTCATTATTGTATGGAGCTTGATGGCCATAGCATTGTACAGACATGTTTCACCCCCATTAAATATGATTATTAGATCGAGACAGTGCTATTATCGTATTTAAATTGCGAAATCTGTTTAAATTGGCGACTATGGTGGAGGAAAATTCTACTCCAAGAAGGGGAAACAATGACATTGTCCTTTATAGGTCTCTTTGGATGAAAACAAAATCTTCAAGTGAAAATATTCTTGGCATCATTGATAACCTACATGCAAAACCTCGTCGCTCTTAGTGTCCTGGAGCAGAATTAATACCATACCCCCTCAACCCCCCCCAATTATTATTATTTTTAATTAAGAAAAGTAATCAGCAGCAGCAAAAGAAGAACCAGAAAGAAACCAACACAAACTCAAATTACGACAAAAAACAAAAAGAAAGCACAAAAAACCAACAACCTTTAATAAATAATCCACAACACAAAAAGGCGTAGCCATAGTAGCCTACGTTGTCGGTAGATCCAATAGCTAAAAAAGAAAGAAAAGAAGAAAAAGAAAAAAGAACCATGAAAACTTTCCCATAACATAACACATTAAATCAAATATTATTGTTAATTGAGGGACAAGCAACGGGCGTCGAAATTCACCAAGTGAAATCTACACCATAAGGAGGGCAATATAACAGGGCTTTCCGCTAAATTGTATTTAAAACTACTGTATGGCGATCCAGCTGCGTTCTCAAGGCGGAAGGGATTAAAACGCGTTGTAAATTATGTGCCTTGTGAACGCAGCTTTGGGAACAGTCAGGGGACAAAAAGCGTTGGAACAGGGACTAATGAAATCAACGAAAGGGCACTGGAGCGAACGGTGAGTGTTATGGCAGAATGGGAAGAGACACCGTGAAGCTGAGTGGCCTGACAGTGTGACAGCCAAACGGTTGTCATGTGGAACTTCAATGGAATAATAATATACAAACATTATGGCAATGGGGTGGTCTGAAGCCGTAAATTACTCTATCCTAACTAAAGGTATGGATTACAAAACAACAATACGAATACATGTTTTAACATATAAGTCATGGTACAAAAGATGATCTTAAACATTCAACTATATAGGAATAGGGATAGACAAATTCAACAGATAAATGAGTGATCAATATTTATATAATGAACTGGAAACATGGAGATGCCAACGAAAACAACAGCAACTACAACAATGATAACAACGATTATAATAATGATGATGATGATGATGATGATAATAATACTAATAATAATAATAATAATAATATATAATAATAATAATAATAATAATAATAATAATAATAATAATAATAATAATAATAATAATAATAATAATAATAATAATAATAATTATAATAATAATAATATTAATACAAATAATAATGATAATGATAATAATAATAACAATAATAATGCTAACTATAATAATAATAATAATAATAATAATAATAATAATAATAATAATAATAATAATAATAATAATAGAATAGCCATAATAATAATAATAATAATAATAATATAATAAAAATAATAATAATAATAATAATAATAATAATCATAATGATAATAATAATAATAATAATAAAAATAATAATAATAATAATAATAATAATAATAATAATAATAATAATAATAATATAAGAATAATAGCAAATAATAATAATAATAATAAGTTGTAAAGATAATAATAATAATAATAATAATAATAAAAATAATAATAATAAAAATAATAATAATAGTATAATAATAATAATAATGAATAATAATATAATAATAATAATAATAATAATAATAATAATAATAATAATAATTAGTAGTAGTAGTAGTAGTAGTAGTAGTAGTTGTAGTAGTAGTATTAGTGGTGGTGGTAGTAGTAGTAGTGGTAGTAATAATAATAATAATAATAATAATAATAATAATAATAACAATAATAAGGATAATAATCATATTAATTATAATAATAATTATAGTATAATAAACATAATAATGAGTAATGATAAGAATAATAGTAATGGTGGTCAAATATAATAATCAGAATGTAATTAATAAGAATTATAAAGATAACAATAGTAGTAGTATAATAAAAGTGTAATACAGCAGTAGCAGTAACAGCAGTAGCAGAGGTGATAGAGCAGTTAGTCGTAGTAGTAGCAGCAGTAGTAGTAGTAACAAGTAGTAGTAGTAGTAGTAGTAGTAGTAGTAGCAGCAGTGGTGAGCAGTGGCAGCAGTAGTAGCAGTAGCAGCAGCAGCAGTAGCGGTAGTTGTAGTAGTAGTGGTGGTGGTGGTAGCAGCAGTGGTAGCAGCCATATTGAGAAGCAGCAGTCGTAGCAGCAGCAGTCGTAGCAGCAGCAGTAGTAGTAGTAGTGGTAAGCAGTAGTAGTAGTCGTATTAGTAGTAGTAGTAGTAGTAGTAGTAGTAGTAGTAGTAGTAGTAGTAGTAGTAGTAGTAGTAGTAGTAGTAGTAGTAGTAGTAGTATAGTAGTAGTAGTAGTAGTAATAGCTAGTATTAGTAGTAATAGTAATAGTTGTAGTTGTAGTAATACATGTAGTAGTAATAGCAGTAGTAGTAGTAGTAGTAGTAGTAGTAGTAGTAGTAGTAGTAGTAGTAGTAGTAGTAGTAGCAGCAGCAGCAGTAGTAGTAGCATAATAGTAGTAGTAGTAAAAGCAGTAGTAGTAGTAGTAGTAGGAGGAGGAATAGGTAGTAGTAGGAGTAATAGAGGTAGGATTAGTAGGAGGAGGAGGTAGTAGTAGTAGGAGTAGGGGTAGTAGTAATAATACAAGTAGCAGTAGTACCAACAGTTGTAGTAGTAGTAGTCGTAGTAGCACCAACAGCAGTAACAACAGCAGCAGTAGTAGCAGTAGTAGTAGTGTTAGTTGTAGTAGCAGGGATAGTAATGTTAGTAGCAGTAGCAGTAATTTAAAAAAAGTAGTAGTAGAAGAAAAAGCAGAAGATAACGTTTATATAGTCGTAGTCGTATCCCTGCAGAAATGCAGGTTCACTGACGTTACCACAATTATCTCACAGCAGGTCAATTTATCAGAAAACGTTTTCAACGCCGAGGGCGGCATACAATACAACTGCACCAGTTAGGCGCTCAGAGCAGCAGCAGCAGTCACACTCTGGCAAGATTCTTCTTTGCCAGTTCACTGACGAGACAATTATCTCAGCAGGTCATTCCCAGCAGCAGCAGCAGCGCAGCAGCAGATTCATTCCTATGCAGCAGCATTCCGCCTCAAGGGAAGAAAGTAGAGTTACATACCTTTCTTCAAAAGTACAATGTCGTGCAAAAAACCTGAGCAAGCTAGGAGTTTGAGTCAGTGTCATCGTGATCGCGATCTCACAACACAACAGCTAGCGCAACAACGTCTATCAAATGAAAAGGTAAAATGATTAGAAGAAGGAGGGAGAGAATGAGAGAGGAATGAAAAGAAGCGAAATGATGAGCAGAAACTGGAAATTATGATTTGGTTTTACCCACATCCACAGTTTAGATGATCTCGGGGCTTTTGGAATGATTTTTCCCGAACTGCCCTGAAAACAGCCAATAGATCTTTTATGCGCACAGAGTGTTGTGATCTGCAAACGAGACCTCCTTTTTATCCTCCGTCTCCGATGGGACTATGTATCAATGATGAGGTGGAAGAAAATGAAAGCAAGGGGCAGTGGGGTGGGGGAGCGGAAGGAGGGGGAAAGGAAGGTGTAGCTAGCTCTCACAGACCAGGTAATGCTGGCCGCATTATCCAAGTAAACACTCATACTTTTAACCAAAAAAGCAAACACACCCACAACATAATAAGTAGGGCCACCTTCACACCATTGCAACATGAAAAGAAAAGAAAAAGCATCAAAGTGAAAAGAATGAAAAATAAATAGACGACCAGCCGTTGGACCGCTGAGCCAAATGGCAAGTCCAAATAGAACTTAGGCACCCAAATGACAGTGTACACCGGCCATAAAACGAGTCGTGTAAGTGTATAATTTGACGCCGACACCGTTGGTGTTGTGGCCTAGCAAAAACGATAGGAAAATTATATGGTAATGGTCACAGGTCCACGTTTTTGGACAATTTTACGGCCATTTAATAGTGTAACAGCTGCTCTACAAAAGGCCGTGTGATGTACGACGACACACAACCCAAAACAAAGAATTGAAAGAGCTTTTGTAGTGGAAAAGGAGATGGAAAGGTAAAGATAAGCTGAGCTAAGTGAAGTGAAGGTGGCAATGGACGTGAAAAGATGGGAGGGGGCGGGAGGAGAGGGATAGAGCGGAAATGGCGTAGAGGATGGCATGTCCTCTTTGTTTTCACCTAGAGTCCAAGGAAATAACATGACATAATATCGTATACCAATGCTCGTGCTACAAGGCTATAATAATAAATGGTATTTGCTCAATAGATTAAATTAGAATCAGTCGTTTTCTTCTTCTTCTTCTTCTTCTTCTTCTTCTTCTTCTTCTTCTTCTTCTTCCTTCTTCTTCTTTTTCTTCTTCTTCTTCTTCTTCTTCTTCTTCTTCTTCTTCTTCTTCTTCTTCTTCTTCTTCTTCTTCTTCTTCTTCTTCTTCTTCTTCTTCTTCTTCTTCTTCTTCTTCTTCTTCTTCTTCTTCTTCTTCTTCTTCTTCTTCTTCTTCTTCTTCTTCTTCTTCTTCTTCTTCTTCTCCTTCTTCTACTTCTTCTACTTCTACTTCTTCTCCTTCTTCTTAGTTCTTCTTCTTCTTCTTCTTCTTCTTCTTCTTCTTCTTCTTCTTCTTCTTCTTCTTCTTCTTCTTCTTCTTCTTCTTCTTCTAGTAGTTCTTTTCTTGTTGTTCTTCCTCTTGTTGTTGTTGTTAGTGTTAGTTGTTGTTGTTGTTGTTGTTGTTGTTGTTGTTCTTCTTCTTCTTCTTCTTCTTCTTCTTCTTCTTCTTCTTCTTCTTCTTCTTCTCTTCTTCTTCTTCTTCTTCTTCTTCTTCTTCTTCTTCTTCTTCTTCTTCTTCTTCTTCTTCTTCTTCTTCTTCTTCTTCTTCTTCTTCTTCTTCTTCTTCTTCTTCTTTTGTTGTTGTTGTTGTTATTGTTGTTGTTGTTGTTGTTGTTGTTGTTGTTCTTCTTCTTCTTCTTCTTCTTCTTCTTCTTCTTCTTCTTCTTCTCCTTCTTCTTAATAAGTAGGGCTTCTCCTTCTTTCTTCTCCTTCTTCTTCTTCTTCTTCTTCTTCTTCTTCTTCTTCTTCTTCTTCTTCTTCTTCTTCTTCTTCTTCTTCTTCTTCTTCTTGTCTTGTTGTTGTGGAAAGGTGTTGTTGTTGTTGTTCTTCTTCTTCTTCTTCTTCTTCTTCTTCTTCTTCTTCTTCTTCTTCTTCTTCTTCTTCTTCTTCTTCTTCTTCTTCTTCTTCTTCTTCTTCTTCTTCTTCTTCTTCTTCTTCTTCTTCTTCTTTTTTCTTCTTCTTCTTCTTCTTCTTCTTCTTCTTCTTCTTCTTCTTCTTCTTCTTCTTCTTCTTCTTCTTCTTCTTCTTCTTCTTCTTCTTCTTCTTCTTCTTCTTCTTCTTCTTCTTCTTCTTCTTCTTCTTCTTCTTCTTCTTCTTCTTCTTCTTCTTCTTCTTCTTCTTCTTCTTCTTCTTCTTCTTCTTCTTCTTCCTTTTGTTGTTGTTGTTGTTGTTGTTGTTGTTGTTGTTGTTGTTGTTGTTGTTGTTCTTCTTCTTCTTCTTCTTCTTCTTCTTCTTCTTCTTCTTCTTCTTATTCTTCTTCTTCTTCTTCTTCTTCTTCTTCTTCTTCTTCTTCTTCTTCTTCTTCTTCTTCTTCTTCTTCTTCTTCTTCTTCTTCTTCTTCTTCTTCTTCTTCTTCTTCTTTCTTCTTCTTCTTCTTCTTCTTCTTCTTCTTCTTCTTCTTCTTCTTCTTCTTCTTCTTCTTCCTTCTTCTTCTTCTTCTTCTTCTTCTTCTTCCTTCTTCTTCTTCTTCTTCTTCTTCTTCTTCTTCTTCTTCTTCTTCTTCTCCTTTTCTTTTCTTCTTTTCTCCTCCTCCACCTTCTTCTTCCTCCTTCGCCTCTTCCTCCTTGTTGTTGTTTTTTCTTTTTTTTCTTCTTCTTGATTTATTTTTCTTCATATAAGTAATGGCACCACTTCTGACCTCTTCTCAAATCAACCTCTCACGTTTTATCATACGAGCAAATCCTGCCTCCGATAGATTAATGTTCAAATGTTCAAATCTGAAATTTCTATCAAGTATCCAACGAGATTACCACTCCATCAACCCCCGCCTCCCCACCCCAGATCAGACAGTGATTAATAATGACATGAAATAAACTTAAAGCCCGTTAGAGCCAAAACGAGAGACAAATGGAAAGGAAGAGACAGAAGAAAAAGAATATTATCAAACCCGAAACGTCTGCGCGGGTACCCATCACCTCGCCATGAAGAGAGATCATACTACCAGCCTTATAAATCTTCCGACAAATTGATGTTCCGACACAAAATTTATATTAATTATCCAAAGAGATAACCTCTCTCTCTCTCTCTCTCTCTCTCTCTCTCTCTCTCTCTCTCTCTCTCTCTCTCTCTCTCTCTCTCTCTCTCTCTCTCTCTCTCTCTCTCTCTCTCTCTCTCTCTCTCTCTCTCTCTCTCTCTCCCGCAGACTCCCACCACCTCCCATTCCCTGGGCCAGACCTCTCTCCGTAATTTACAGATACAGAAAAGACAATGCTGTACTACTGTTATATTTTACAGAACCACGCAACATAACTCACAACGAACGATGGAGTAGCTGTAGATCTTTTCAATGGACAAACTAAATCCTTTTCACAAATCAGGTCTCAAAAGAACACGCATCGTTGGTACAATGGCTCTCTCCCTTTCAACATCAGTCATACCTTGCGTCAAGCCGGCGAGTGTCATGTCACTCTTCTAGCTAGTGAGACTATATGACGTCACAGATGGGCTGTCACGAGGTCTACAGGACAAGGTATGTAAATTAATGTGAGCTGGTAATATTTTTTCCTTCCTCCCATACCATTACCCAACAGGAAACCTCGGAGACACATCGTTGACAATGGTTATGCGAATGTACAGGCCCCTGAAAACGAGTTTCTTCTTCCCTTTAGGCGAAAGTCCGTATGGCGTAACCAGGTGAAGGATAATGGTCAAACAGGAATTGTTCAGCTGAAAGCCTTTACTGAGCTTAGTCAACTGGTAAGAGAGGGAAAGGTTCGTTTGAATGACGACAGCGTTTCATCGGTCTTGTTGTTGCTATTCAGACACAACAGGCCGTTTGCTCAATGTCACCATCGTTTTTGTTGGGTTTTTCTTTTTCTTTTTTCTTTTTTTTTTTTTGCGGGCGGGGGTTGGGATTTGTTTTGTTTTTGTTTTTTTTTGGGGGGGGGTTGTTGGGAGGGGGGGGTTCGTAGCCGTTGTTAATCTGCTTATGATGCCTTTGCGCACATTATTGCGGTGAGGGTCATTGCATACTAAACAACAATTTCAGTGGTGGTGGTTGTGATAGTAGTAGTAGTAGTAGTAGTAGTAGTAGTAGTAGTAGTAGTAGTAGTAGTAGTAGTAGTAGTTGTAGTAGTGGGTAGTAGTAGTAGTAGTAGTAGTAGTAGTAGTAGTAGTAGTGGTAGTAGTAGTAGTAGCAGCAGCATTAGTAGTGGTAGTAGTAGTGGTAGTAGTAGTAGTAGTAGTAGTAGTAGTAGTAGTAGTAGTGGTAGTAGTGGTAGTAGTAGTAGTAGTAGTAGTAGCAGTAGTAGTAGTAGTAGTAGTAGTAGTAGTAGTAGTAGTAGTAGTAGCAGTAGTAGTAGTTGTAGTAGCAGTAGTAATTGTAGTAGTAGTAGTAGTAGCAAGCAGTTATAGCTTAAGTGTGTATTTGTATATTAGATGTATGTTTTATTATCTAGGTTTGTACTATAATATCTTTGTTTTCCTGCTTGTATCATAATCTTCCACATCACACTTTTATTGTAGAGCGCCTATCAGCATATTGGTATGGCCATAGGCGCCATATAAATCATAAATTATAATCTTATTAGATATCATTATAAGTAGTAGTTATATTAGAAGAAGCAGTATTAGCAACAGCAGCAGCAGTAGAAATAGTAGTAGTAGTAGTAGTAGTAGTAGTAGTAGTAGTAGTAGTAGTAGTAGTAGTAGTAGTAGTAGTAGTAGTAGTAGTAATAGTAGTAGTAATAGTAGTAGTAATAGTAGTAGTAGTAGTAGTAGTAGTGTTATAGTAGTAGTAGTAGTAGTAGTAGTAGCAGTAGTAGTAGTAGTAGCAGCAGTAGTAGTAGTAGTAGTAGTAGTAGTAGTAGTAGTAGTTGTAGTAGTCATCGAAGCAGTAGTAGTAGTAGTAGTAGTAGCAAGCGGTAGTAGTAGTAGTAGTAGTAGTAGTAGTAGTAGCAGTAGTAGTAGTAGTAGCAGTAGCAGTAGTAGTAGTGATAGTAGTATTAGTAGTAGCACCACCAGTAGTAGTAGTCGTAGTAGTAGTAGTAGTAGTAGTAGTAGTAGTAGTAGTAGTAGTAGTAGTAGTAGTAGTAGTAGTAGTAGTAGTAGTAGCAAGAGTAGTAGTAGTAGAAGTAGTAGTAGTAATAGTAATAGTAAATTGCCGTGGTAGTTTTGAAAGCTCAGTCAAATTACGTACTAAGGAGATAGTTTAGTATGTTTTAGTTTTGTTCTTCTTTTAATCGTTTCGCGCGCGTTTCGACCATCTTAAAAGTTGTCTAAATAAATTGTTGTAAAGAAAACAGCGAAACAATTAGATAAGACCATGCATTCATATGAACATGAATTCCCACTCAAATGTCTGCCTCCATCTCTTTGCACATCGGCGTCGTTTCTCAATCAGGAAAAAGTAAAAACGCTAACAATCACGAAGCAAAAGAGCCATAATCTGTAAAGACCTACTTTAAAATATCATATTAACTTTTGTAACAGCAGTTGTTGCTTTCTTCGTATACAAGAACAAAATTTTAAAAATAATCTTTGAAGAAGACGGAACGATTGAGAAAATAAAACACAGCAATAACTATGTCTCATCCATAAGACTTCATATAAACGATACTTAAGTGAACTATTGTCTTTGACGGGCAATTTTGACTCAGATTTGAAAATCTAAACAAAAAAGAAGCGAGAATTGTTTTAAATACTGTTACAAAAACGATAGTTTTTGCAAAAGGTATGAGGTAGGGGCAAGGGGGGGGGGTGTTCTTGAACAATAAAAACGGCAAAAGAAATTAGAACGTGAAGGAAAATTAGGGAGTCATGGCTTATGCTAACCACTCATCTGTCCTGGTTTCATCACCATTGCTCCATAGTAATTTCTATGTGTCATCACAAGCCATTGATCTTGTATCAACCGCTCTCCCTCCTTCTATATAACCACTAGACATGATTCACAAGCTATTGTCCCCCCGGTAACACAGAAGAACGTCCTACAAAAAAATGAGAGACAGTCGTTTGAACATTGAATTATTTTGATATCAATCAAACTTGTCATTGGAGTGATGCCCCTTAATAATTAAAATAATAGAGGCAGGTGCTACTCGAACCAGTCAGCCCAGGGGCCATGACACGTTGAGATGGCGCTGGGTGGTACTGAAGGGGAAAGGGAGGGTGTTAAGGTTTAATTAATTCAGACAAACAAAATAGAACCGACCCTCCCCCAGCCCCCGTCTCCAGCCCCACACACACACACACACACACACACACGGACACACAAAAGTTTAAGTAAAGCAACGCAGCCTGTCACTCAGTAAATGCACCTATGTCTTATGTTCCAAATCTGGCAACAAATTTGTTCTCTGTCACCTTCAGTTTATGATTGCTTTTTTTCTCAAACGTTTGGAAGGCCGTAGTTTTTGAAGATATATTTTGCCAATCATTTTTTTTTTATTTTTCGTTCTTCAGCCACTGTCGTGGCTCACATTTTAATATATCTGGAGAAAGCGATGGGATTTTCTTCTCCTCTTTCCACGGGGCTTTCTTGGTAGTTTCATCTCATTGTCCAGCAATGTCAGGATGGGTGTACTGTCTGTGGACCGATACCAAGGGAGGCAATTTTAATGTCAAGCAAGCATCTAATTATTCTGATCTACTCCAGGCTACGCCGAAAACCTCTTTTTTTTTCTTTTTTTTACTGTCATAATCGTGGTAAAAAAGATAACCGTTGTCTGTCTGGGAAAATGGCCGTGATTAGTTATTTCAATATTCCATGCCATCAGACGGGTGGTGTGATGCTGTCAGAAAGAGGCTCGTTCTGAAAAGACTGCTCCTGCTTCGAGGCGATTAGCTTCAGTGTCACTCTAGAGTCTAGTAGCTATAAGTATCAGCCTCTTCACCGTTTGAATGTACTTTTTCAAACTACTACCAACACTTTAATTAAAGATTAGTGCTGTTTTGTATACGGAAATTGAGGTTTGATCCTCGGACATCGCTCGACGGCAGGTCTAGATAGATCTAGATAAAGGGAATGGGAGAATATTTTTTGTAATAGTCGTATATTGTGAATTCAGCGCAAATAGGGAAAGTTGTTGGGGGTTTTTATTTTACTTTCTTTCTTTCTTTCTTTCTTTTTCTTTCTTTCTTTCTTTCTTTCTTTCTTTCTTTCTTTCTTTCTTTCTTTTCTTTCTTTCTTTTTTTCTTTCTTTGTTCATGTGGTCAAGGGAATAAAAAAAAAAGTCGTCGTTCGCAGCTCAAGATACTGGCTACCCAAAAATAAAGACGTGAGCTTGATTTCTGGCGTGAAATATGTGAGCTTTTCAGTTCGCAGGACAATGACGTCCTTGCTTCCCACCCACGCCCCCCCCCTCCCCCACCCTCCCTTTACGACCCTCCGCCACCCTCCTCTAGCTCCCTTCATCCTCTACGTCAGAGAAACTACGGCTGATAATTAATAAGAACAAGACGTAGTCGTAGTAGTTGTAGTAGTTGTAGTCGTCGTCGTCGTCGTAGTCGTAGTAGTAGTAGTAGTAGTAGTAGTAGTAGTAGTAGTAGTAGTAGTAGTAGTAGTAGTAGTAGTAGTAGTAGTAGTAGTAGTAGTAGTAGTAGTAGTAGTAGTAGTAGTAGTAGTAGTAGTAGAAGTAGTAGTAGTAGTAGTAGTAGTAGTAGTAGTAGTAGTAGTAGTAGTGGTAGTAGTAGTAGTAGTAGTAGTAGTAGTAGTAGTAGTAGTAGTAGTAGTAGTAGTAGTAGTAGTAGTAGTAGTAGTAATAGTAGTAGTGTAGTAGAGTAGTAGTAGTAGTAGTAGAAGTAGAAGAAGTAGTAGTAGTAGAAGAAGTAGTAGTAGTAGTAGTAAGTAGTAGTAAGTAGTTAGTAGTAGTAGAAGTAGTAGAAGAAGAAGAAGAAGAAGAAGAAGAAGAAGAAGAAGAAGAAGAAGAAGAAGAAGAAGAAGAAGAAGAAGAAGAAGAAGAAGAAGAAGAAGAAGAAGAAGAAGAAGAAGAAGAAGAAGAAGAAGAAGAAGAAGAAGAAGAAGAAGAAGAAGAAGAAGAAGAAGAAGAAGAAGAAGAAGAAGAAGAAGAAGAAGAAGAAGAAGAAGAAGAAGAAGAAGAAGAAGAAGAAGAAGAAGAAGAAGAAGAAGAAGAAGAAGAAGAAGAAGAAGAAGAAGAAGAAGAAGAAGAAGAAGAAGAAGAAGAAGAAGAAGAAGAAGAAGAAGAAGAAGAAGAAGAAGAAGAAGAAGAAGAAGAAGAAGAAGAAGAAGAAGAAGAAGAAGAAGAAGAAGAAGAAGAAGAAGAACAAGAAGAAGAACAAGAACAAGAACAAGATCAAGAACAAGAACAAGAACAAGAAGAAGAAGAAAAGAACAAGAAGAACAAGAAGAACAAAAAAAGAAGAATAAAGCTATAACAACAACAACAAAAACAACAACAAAAAGTCCATTGACCGAAAGATACAATTTCCTCTGTGCCTAAATCAAAAGCTCTCATTGTCCCCACTTCCTCACACGAGTTATGTAACAACCACGTGAACATGATATGATATTATACAACTCAATGGAAGACCAAAAAGCACGTTGAGAGTACTCATCCTTGAGAAAGCAGAAAAAGTTTGACACTTTGCAGACATGAGTTTGTTTGGTTTTTTTATTGTCTTCCACCTTCAGAATTGATTCTCCAATTTTGACATGTATATTGTTTAATTTGTAAGTGAGTTTTAATCAAGTCTGCATTACATTGTTCAAACTGTAACTCTTTGCATCCGGTAATTATAATATTTGCAGAGACTGCAAAAGGGAGCCATAAACAGTAACAATTTTTTAAAGGCCTCATTACATGAACTGTTTCCAATTATTTGTGAAGCTGATCAGGCTTGAGTCATATCCTTTCTTTATTTTTATTCCGCTCCTGATTTTTGGTGTAGTCTAGCAAGTTCTCACAACATTCACTGGTAATCATTCTGCTGAGACATTCAGTCCAGTATGGTATTTCGACTGAGAATTGCAATAAAATTTCATAATATACTGATATATTCAATGAACTATAATAGTTCGACTGAGAATTTCAGTGTAATATTACAATGACAGTCATTCAGTATACTTCAATAATTTTATAAAGACAATCTATGTACTAACGTATTATGACAATTATCGTAATGTCTTCAGTACAATAATTTAAAAAAACAAAATTTAAGTCTGACATTCATTTCTTAATTTTCCTAAGACATTCAGTTAATAACAACTTTACAAAACCATTACTAATGTAAGACATTCAGAGTGTTAATAAAAACTTTACAAAGCCATGACTAATGTAAGACATTCAGAGTGTTAATAAAAATGCTGTACAAAACCATCACTAATGTAAGACATTCAGTGTGTTAATAAAAACTGTACAAAACCATTACTAATGTAAGACATTCAGTGTGTTAATAAAAACTTTACAAAACCATTACTAATGTAAGACATTCAGTGTGTTAATAAAAACTGTACAAAACCATTACTAATGTAAGACATTCAGTGTGTTAATAAAAAACTTTACAAAACCATTACTAATGTAAGACATTCAGAGTGTTAATAAAAAACTGTACAAAACCATCACTAATGTAAAATTTTGAGTGGAAGCTAGCTTAAAGAACTCGATCTTTCCTAGCATTTCAGTGTTTTTAAGATATAGCATCCCCTATGACCTGCTTTCAGTCTCAACGGACTTGACTTGATATTACGTTCTGTTATGAGTGGCTTGGTCGCTGTCTATATAGAATGAGGGATTTGGCTTGTGGAAGCATTGAGGAGAGATGCGGACGCAGTTGTGCATCTTTGAACGTTAAATCCTGAACGGAAGAGGCAGTGGTCCGTGGAAGCCGTGGCTATTCTTGAGCATTGTCCCAACCCATTATACCTGGGGGCTTTACAAGCTAGGCGTTTTTATGGGGAGAGCGGTCAGCTTTCACCGTTATCTACCCAACAGAACAATGCTTTGTTGCCATCAGATGTCGACTTTTGATGTGAGCTCCAACGTGAAAAGGGAAAATAATCAGGAAACCGACTAACACTCGTATCTGATAGCAGCCACCAATCACTGGACCAGTTCAGACGACCCATCTGACGCCCCTTTCCCGGCCATCTAAAGAGAAGAGGCCATTTACTCCATACATTTTCGACGGACATTGGAGATCTGCAAACGAAATCTTATTTCCTTTTGTGTCTGTCAGGTATTGAACTCGGGCGCCTTTAAACTTTTTGTGTATAGTAGAGGGTATCAGAATGTCTAAAAGAGTCTGTGAGTTTCACCATCAAGATAACCGACAAGATTTATTGCCTTTGGTATTTTCTTCTACTTGCCATCATTAATGCTTTGTCGTCTGAGGCGGGATCTAGAGTTCACCTGTGATTATGAGTTAAGGGAATCCCTTTGTAGGTTAAAAACTGAATACATTTATTCGTAGTTCTTATTCCCGCACACGATTTGAGACTCCTAACACGAGCGTTTTGCATGAAAATAGTCTGTGAAAGTACACCAATTGGCATAAAGAGATAATGGGTCTGTTTAATGAGCAATTATTTTCCTTATATTATTATAATGTACACACACACACACAGATATATATATAGATACATATTTGTTAGATTATGACAATTCAATCGCTGAAGTAAGAATTAAAAGAATTGATTTATAATAATTTGATATTAGAATAACTGTTCATGACTGGTTCAACTGTTCCAACAAAATTAGTTTCTTACCGATAATCTATTACCGTACATCACCATCTGTGATACCAGTTAGAATTTCAAATTTCACTTTAAAGGCCCATAGATCCACTGAGTCAATTACACATCAATACTAAGTGTCTCAACAAGCTTCACTGTCCGTAATCAAAGTCAGAAAAGGGATTTATAAATAACCCCCCCCCCACCTCCTCCTGAAAGACAAAATCCTTAAACCAACTAAAAAAGAACAACTCAACAACCATCGCCCCTCAAAACCTTACCAGACAAATAACAAAATCCCTGAAATAAACAACACAACACTAACAAAAACAAAAGAAAACTTTAACGACCCCAAAGCAAAGCAATTATCTTACGTACTGGTTGTTAATTGAGCGTATATTTCCAGCATGTTGTGAGGTCATAACCTCTACCCAAAAAAATCGCTGCTTCGTCCTTTCCATAATGATTTTATTCAGTCTACCTCATCCCTGTCCCATATTCATCATATAAACTCTGCAAGCAAAACAAATAACATATTTTAAACTATCGAACTCGTTTAAACATTTAAAACCAAAACAACAACAACAAAATCAGGGCACCTTCATTCCATTTCAGAACTTTGTCTTCTTTTCTTTTGTTCAAGTCAGCATCGAGTCCACCACCAAGAGAGCAAAGTTATCGGTGCAGCATAGAGATTAAATCAATTTTCACAGTTTATCATTATGACGCCACGGCCCAATATTCGCTATTAAAAGTCAGCACACCGTCAAGGAATCGTTAGAGTACGAGTAATGAATGAACAAGAGAGAATTGTCCACAGAAAAAGCGTTCAATCTCTCATGACAACCTACAAAGCCCTTTTTGCTCTATTCAGCCGTTGCCTTCCTGCCTTTTGAGTCCTGCCTTCCGAAAGCTTAGATCGACCAATGGTACCTTAGACTCAGCAGCTACCCAGTTCTTTAGAAAGCTAGACCGGGGAGACTAGGCTCTTTGGGCCAGTTCCTTTTCTTACCTTCATTTTCCAATGGGAGCACTTTCATTATACACATTTATGGTTACAGCTTTAATGTTGGCAAATGGATTATTAAAACACTGTTCAATAATCCACCTCCGCCCCCGTCTTCAAATCAATACCTTCTGCATTTAGCAATTTCATCTTTCAGACTTGATATTCACTTGGAAACTTCTCACTCAACCTAGGATTATCTTATGAGAAAACAGCAATGCAAATATACAATATACATGTTTGTTCTTCGTTTTTCGCCCAAGAATCCTTCCTTCCTTCATGCTATCATTCGTCGTCGTTTCCGTCTCTCTCGCTGTCTCTGTCTTTCTCTTTGTCTTTGTCTGTCTGTTTGTCTGTCTGTCTGTCTATCTAATGATCCCTATATCTATATATCTATCTTTGAAAACGATTTACAATAACTGCAGAAAATCTTACACCCAAACAGGAACTAATGGTTTTAGGATATTTAAACGCTAGAGTAGGCAACAGTGTAGAAACAACAGCAGGAGTAATAGTTAAAGAAGGAAAGACAACAACTTCTCCAAGTGGAGAGAGACTAATAAATTTTTGCCTAAAGAATAACATGAAAATAGCCAACATCTTTTAATCCTCATAAAGATATCCACAAATATACAAGAGTAAATGAAGACAGATGTGAAAAATCGATGATAGCCTACATAATAATTAGCAACTCTCTTTCTTACAGTAAATTGGATGCAAGAGTAAACAGAGGAGCAGAAATATTTAATAATTATCACCTAGTGATTGCCAAAATGAGATTACTGACTGAAGAAAACAAATAGAAAATGAAAGAGAAGAAAACTACTAAACTTAAAATAGAGGAACTAAAAAAAACAATAATAAAACAGGTATACTAATCTAGGATAAAAAGATTTATCAGTGAAAGGCAGATGAATTTGAATGAAAGAACAATAGAAGAAAAGTGGCAACTGTATAAAGAAACACTCCTCAGTTGTACTGAAGAGGTCTGTGGTAGGAAACAAATTAAAGGAGATAGGAAAAGAACAGCATAGTGGAATGAGAATGTCACGATTAAGATCAAAGAATAGAAGGATGCCTGGAAGAAACACTTGCAAACAAAGAGACTAGAGGAGAGGATAGATTACGTGAGTAAAAGAACTATCGCCGAAGTGAGGAAAGCAAAACAGGAACTGTGGGAAGAGTTTGGACAAAGACTTCAATAAAGCTGTCAATGACATCAAAAACTGTTGTGGGGAGCAATGAAGAGCATGAGAAAGACCAAAACATGCCAAATACGACAAATTAAGAACGCCAAAGGAGAAATAATGAAAGAAGACAGCGAAATTATGGAAACGTGGAGAAACTATTTTCAGCAGCTACATAATCCTTCCAGATCATATGAAACAAGAAGTAAAGATCGATTAGTAAGAGTAACAAATAATCCAGAGGAGACAGCTGAAGATGTAGATATATCAATGGAAGAAATCCAAACAGCTATAAGAAAAGTGAAATTAGGAAAAGCCCCAGGAGCAGACCAAATTTATCCAGAAAGGATGAAAAACCAAGGCAAACAAACTACTACATGCAATATGTCAACAAACATGGAAGTCAAAACAGGTGCCAAACGACTGGAAAAAGGAACGGTAGTACCAATACATACAAAACGATCAACTATGGAATACTTAAATTATAGAGGGATACAAGACCACATATTTACAATTAGACTGACAATAGAAACATTCTTTGAGAGAAACATTGAATTGCACCTGTGTTTTATTGACTTAGAAAAGGCATTTGACACTGTGGGGAGGGGGTGAACTATTGCATTCCTTAAAAGAACGCAATGTAGAGCAAAATTTAATAGAAGCCATTCAAATTTTTTACAATAAACCAACATGTGCAGTGAGAGTAGCTGGAAACATATCTGAAGAATTTGATGTAGATATAGGAGTAAGACAGGGTTGTATCCTGATTCCTCTTTTGTTTATAATATTTGTGGATTAAGTCGCAAAGGCATCCTCAAAAATGAAGAAAATGAATGTAGGTATGTTGACGCTCAAACCAGTAAATGTATGAATGCTTTCATTTGCTGATGACTTAGTTCTGTTTGGAAAATCAGAAAGTGACCTTCAGTCAAATATCAACATTATTAATAATGAACTAAATAAAAGAGGAATGAGAGTGAATGTAAAGAAAACCAAAACAATGCTAGTAATTAGGGAATCTAAAATACAAAATCTTAAATTGGGCAGGAAGAATTTAGAACAAGTTCAAAGCTACAATTACCTAGGAGTAATGATTAAATGAGAGGGAAAACTAAGAAAAGAGATCAGCCAGAGAATCCAAAAGGCAATGTCAATAGATAACCATTAAGGAAAGGTATTTATAGGTAAACAAAAATTGACAACAAAAATCAAAATGGCAGTATACAACACAGTCTATTTTCCTACTTTTCTCTACGGCAGTGAAACCTAGACCTTAGACAGTAGAGAATACATTAGAGTACAAGCAGCTGAAATGAATTATTTAAGAAGAGTAATAGGGAAAACTAAAAGAGACAAAATCAGAAACACAACAATAAGAGATCAAACCAAAGCAGATGGCATAAAAAGCCCAAGGTAAAAGACCAAAAGCAGACCACGGAGAAAGTGGGAAGGAGATATTAAAGAGGCATTAAAACATAGCAATTTAACTTTTTTTGAAGGAAACAGAAAATGCCAGGACAGGGCAGCTTGGAGAAAGATCATTTCGGGTATCTGAACCAAAACACCGGAAGATAGAATGGGAACTGATAGAGAAAAAAGAAATGTATTATGATGACAGTATTTTATTGTTCCTATCTCTTTGACTCTACCCAACTTTAGCTGTCTTCTCTCTCTGAATTCTAGTGTACTTTTAGATTTCAACTTCCAACTTTCCAAATGCTTCAACTCTACGATCTAAGATTTTCTGTATCCTAGAGATACCAGAGGTTCTTGATACATTTTAATGGCTCTAGATGGTTCTATTTTGTGTACATAATGTGTGCCTTAAACTTTAAATCTGATAACGTGGATATATGTGTCGACATGGATATACGTTTGTAGATAAACCAATAAGGGAATGAGCGCTTAACTTTTGTTTTAATAGTGTCAGTTCAACTTTGAACATTATTTCAACATGCGACTATTAAAACTTCGTGAATTAATGACATTTGAAGAAAAAAAAAATGTTACTATATACCGAGGTGTCAATTATATTCAACGTTCTTATCATCATCAGTCTCATGACATTCTGTGAGGGCCGAGAAAGCCGACAGTTTCGTCCATTCAGGTCTGTCATTGTCTGTTGACAGTAGGTTTGGTAGTGTCATGTTTTATCCATTCCTTCGCGGTCGTGCTACCAGCTCTTGAGTTGACGTCCCTGTGTACCAGCTCTTGAGTTGACGTCCCTGTCTACTAGCTCCTTTTAACATCACGATGCACAATGGTGTTACAGAGACTGGTATAATGTGTTACCTGGCCGAACTATGCAAGCTTGCTTCGCTTGGTGATGGCAAGGACTGGTTCCTGGGGGCCTACAATGTTATTGACTATTTCCCACGTGATACAAAATGCGGAACGGTTTTCTTGAACATAAATTGCTTTGAAAACTTTTAATTCTTCTTTCTGCATTTGCCAATAGTCTCAACCTTGAATATATACATTACTAGCTTAGTTACCCATTCACAGAACGGTCGATCGATACTTTGTTCCCTAGATCTAGCTTAATCAAAATTTTAATTTATCATTGGAAGATCATTTCACTTTGTCTTAAGGTGAGCACGTGCCAAATGAAGATAAGATAAGAAGAATATTTTTATTGCGCCTTCCCTCAGAAGAGCTCAAGGCGCATTACAAGCGAAATTATTACACAGACATGGCATGCTATCGCTAAAACATTTTACATAAAACAGATGCATCAATAAAAAAATAGTATCACAATCAATTCAGTAAAAGCACGCAATTCAATAAAATTCATCTAAATATGTTGAAATGATTTCCTAAGAAACGATTACAATTTTAATTAGTCTAGATCAGCTTGGACAGAAAGTGTATTCTCGGAATGAACCGTTAATTTATACATACACCACATATTATGATTATTTGCAACCGAAAGACCGGAAGTCCTTGGTTTTAAGAATATTGGGGGGGGAGGTGAATAGTTTGAGAGCCAAACATACAATTTTCACAAAATAAACATTGATATAATATTCTTTAAATTTCTTTATTCATGCTAATGTAGGAGCTAATAGAAATTATTTTTTCATTGCTCAACTTGTCGCTCTTGGGCTTGCGTATTTGTAAAAAAAGATTATGTAAGAACTGATGAGTTGAACAGATATGCCTTGGGGTAGGGGGGTGATTGATCTTGTTTTTCCTTGTCCTGTTGAGTTAAGTCATAGCCGAATGAGATGATGTAGGACATCTACAGGGCGCATTCAAAACTCGTTGTTTAATGTCATTGACCCTTGGAATTTATAGCCAGGAGTGTCGAGTGTCTGCTTCTCATTCATACTCATGCTGGCATTTCTACTGTTTGTGTAGGATAACCAATCTGATGACATATCTATGTTGATTCCCCATATCATAAATGTTGATTTTGTCACAAAGCCTTTATTCTAGATTGCAGTGTAGCCTATTGCAAGCGGAAGTATTATAACCATGCTCTTGATAGGTTTCTTGCATTGTTCTTCCTAGAAGGGTGAGGAGAGGTGAGAGAGAGAGAGAGAGAGAGAGAGAGAGAGAGAGAGAGAGAGAGAGAGAGAGAGAGAGAGAGAGAGAGAGAGAGAGAGAGAGAGAGAGAGAGAGAGAGAGAGAGAGAGAGAGAGAGAGAGAGAGAGAGAGAGAGAGAGAGAGAGACAGAGACAGACACAGACACAGAGACACAGAGAGAGAGAGAGAGAGAGAGAGAGAGAGAGAGAGAGAGAGAGAGAGAGAGAGAGAGAGAGAGAGAGAGAGAGAGAGAGAGAGAGAGAGAGAGAGAGAGAGAGAGAGAGAGAGGAGAGAGGAAAGGGAGAGAGGGAGAGAGAGACAGACAGACAGACAGACAGAGAGAGACACAGAGAGAGAGAGAAAGACAGACAGACAGACAGACAGATAGACAGACAGACAGACAGAGAACAGACAGAGACAGACAGACAGACAGACACAGAAATATAGCGACAAAGATATACTCAGAGACAGACAGACATAGAAAGAAAGATAGGGACAGAGAAATAGGGACAGAGAGATAGACAAGACAGACAGAGACAGGGATAAAACAGGTAGATAGATACAGAAAGACAGGGAGAGTTAGAGACAGATATATAGTGACGAAGTAAAAAACATAGATATAGTGGCAGAGAGATAGTGACAGAGAGATAGAGACAGCGGGGAGATATAGAGAGAGGAGATAAAGACAGCGGGGAGCGATAGAGAGAGATAGAGACAAGGAGACAGAGAAATAGAAATATAGACAAGGAGACAGAGAACATAGAAATATAGACTGATAGATAGAGACAAAAAGATAGAGACATAGATAGAGAGATAGATAGAGAGATAGAGAGAGAGAAGAGAGAGAGAGAGAGAGAGAGAGAGAGAGAGAGAGAGAGAGAGAGAGAGATAGAGAGAGAGAGAGAGAGAGAGAGAGAGAGAGAGAGAGAGAGAGAGATAGAGAGAGAGAGAGAGAGAGAGAGAGAGAGAGAGAGAGAGAGAGAGAGAGAGAGAGAGAGAGAGAGAGAGAGAGAGAGAGAGAGAGAAAATACAATCTGTACATAATATCTGCATTATGTGGGAGGTTTCGAAATGAAGACGCAACTCTATTTGAAATGGTTTCATGGTGAAATCATCTCCTTACTCGTCACCGCGCACAATGGTGGAGATGTCGTCCCATTGTACGAACTCCGTCTGCGCTACGCCTTGATTGCTATCTTATTAATCTTAATCTCAAGCCTTACGCTAATATTTATGATCTTTCACTTTTCCCCACTTCATTCTAAATCACCGTTTCGTATTTCGTATACTTATTTTTATCGTTTTATTTTCACGGCACAAAACATGATTTTATATCCTGGTCTTTGTCGTTGTCAGCTCAAAGCTGTTTCAACCAGACACACCACATGAGCCGATTTCATTGGCGTGTTTTGAAAAGAGCCAGGTAGTCAATGCCTTATTATAAACGCGACAAGGATAATCAATCATTCATAGAACGTCAACTTTCTTACAGCACACGTTTTGTGAGACTCTACCGTGTGATATACAGCGCTTCTCATTGTAGTACTCGCTTTGAAGACAACAATCGGCATTTCGATTTGTTCAATTGATATATTACTTACTATTCAAGATAGGTGTCTTGCGGCCTGAACCTAGTCCTTGAACTTTTACAGTTTTCAACTGTGGCTTTCATTGACTCACGTCCGGCGCACTAAAGCTTGGCCACTTGTAGGAGCACGCATTAATCTGTGGTCACCGACAGCTGCGTGATATGCACAATGAAATGTGTTTGGTGTTGCGTTGGATAGTACAGCCTAGTAATTCTCCCAGGTTATTTTAATTGAGTCCTAAAGTCTCTGCTCTGTCCCTAACCAACGTGCTCTTCTCGTCCATTTTATTGTCGACTTAGGATGAGGAAACCAAAGACAGAAAACAAACAAACACCCACCAAACAAGCACCTTCCAACAGTCAAGTATATAGTCACATACCTCTACAGTATTTAATAAATGTAAATTGATTGACGCTGGTTTCACAGCAAGATGAAATTCCAGCGCATTCGTGCTAGGTGTTGGCCAAGAGAGAACATACGCAGAACGCTTCCTATAAGTTGGCCGTCTAGTCCCTCAAACCTGACACTATTGAATTTATTATTTTATTCCCCCCCTCTGTCTTGTTGCCTGTTTCTTTTTTCTTTTTCTTTTTCTTTTTTTCTTTTTTTTGTTTTGTTTTTGTAACAGGTCGTTTGGGTATCAAAGCCTCCGTGAAGATGGGGGACCACGATAACTGTAGCACAGGCGGGCATATTTCATGGGAGACGAGCCGCGTAAATGACAGTGTAGGTGGTAATCTAATACCCCGACGTGAAAATTAAACTGCAGTCTCACTGCTACAAGACACGACGGCCTCCAAAGCCAGCGATAAAAATGACACCGTGATCGGACAGAAATGTGTAGGCGTTTTACGGTAGGTCAAGTGTAGTACTCCTGTCTTCCCTAAAAGCATTGAGTCCCTTCACTAACAAAGCATTAGGTCCCAAGTCTTTCGATCAGAAAATATTTCACTTGCGATTCCTTTACAACAAGTGTTTTACCATGATCACCATTATGTTTTTAACCCTCTTTTCATGACATGTTCCCTAACCCAACCCAAATATCCCCATTGACTTTTTTACATAGACGTACAGGCACAATGACATGACTTTGTCAGTTCCACATTTGTTTGTTTTTTATTCCCATTTTTATTTTAGTCCTTTGCGTTTATTGCAAGTTTTCATTCTTGATGAACAGCCTTTCTGTCACTCATGTGATCGCCTTTTTTATACTATTAAATATGTTTTAATAGAGGGCTCCGATCTGTTTGATATACGATCGATATACATTATTCGAAGGAAACATTTACAAACTCTTTCAAGAGGTTGATCCGAAAGTCAACTTCAGATATTTACAAGAAATATGTATCGCCGAATCTAGAATACTAAACATTAATAATTCTTTTAACATTGTACAGCTACCCGCTCACGAAACAGGGGAAAAGGCTAGTGTGTCCCCTGACTACGAAACTCCTTCCGCTAAATTAAGGTCTAGGTAGAGAACGCGAAATAATGACAAATATATCATTATCCTTTACCCATCTGCTTATCTATTTGTCTATCTACCTACATTTCTACCTATCCACCTGTCTATCTATCTATCTGTCTATCTATCTATCTATCTATCTATCGATTTATTTATCTATCTATTTATCTATCATTCATATCAACTACCCATCTATCTCTTTATCTATCTATCTATCTATATATCTATCTATCTATCTAATTATCTACCTATCTATTTATCCATCTATATATCTATATATCTATCTTTCTATCTATCTATCTTTCTATCCGTCTAACTATATGTCTATTTTTATATATCTGCGTGTCTGTCTATCTATTCTATCTATCTATCTATCTATGTATCTATATATCTATCTATCTATATATTTATCTATCTATCTATCTATGTATCTATCTATCTATATATATATATATATACTATATATATCCATATATATATCCATATATATATATATATATATATATATATATATATATGTGTGTGTGTGTGTGTGTGTGTGTGTGTGAGTGTGTATAATGAGCAATCTATCTACCTGTTTGTCTTTCTATCAATCTTTTTCTCTACCTATCTGTTGGCTTGCTGTGAGTCGGGATTATTTCTTCTGTTTATCTGTCTGTATGTCAGCCTTTAGATTTGTTAAGATCCTCCTCTCGTTCCAAAATCAGTCCACGGAATTCGTGGTCGGATGTGTTACCTATTTTCCTCAGCAAATTCCGCAGGGGGCATACGATCTCATTCAAGCGTGACCGGTTCCAATTCTGGTATTACACAGCTCCGTCGTGTATCCTTTCTATTCTATCTTCCAGCCTGTCTCGCTTACAAAGCCATGGCTGCGCTATTGTATTTAATTTATGGAGTCAAGGATCAGCTGGAAAACCACAAGTAAAGAAAAGAAGTGGGAGGAAAGCAATACATATACATAAAGTTTGTCCAACGTTTTATGGAAGCCCCCATAATGATGTAAATTATAGAGCACACACGTATTTTTTCCAGCTATGGAGGTCATACTAATCTGGTGATATTGAGAATATCAAAAAGTTAAAAAGTATAACATATGTTTCGGAATACGTCGATTTCAAGG